>ML103167.1:0-81181 GCA_003697995.1 Taxidea taxus jeffersonii
GGGGGTGGGAGTTAAGGTGGTAGGAAACGTAAAAATGAAAGAAGATGGGATTGGGAGGGAGACAAACCAAAAGAGACTCTTAATGTCTTAAAACAAACTGAGGGGGGTGGGGGAAGAGGGGTTGGGAGAGGGTGGTGGGGTTACATTATATGTTTAAATAAAGCTTAAATAAAGTTAAAAAAAAAGAGAGAGAGAGAGAATACCCACACTAACAGAATTTACACTCAGTTATTTTAATTCAATCTTGGTATAGCAACTTTTAAAGTCAAAGTTTGACTTACAATTTTTTCTACAACAGATAATCACAGAACTAGGACTGAAGAAAGAATGAGTTCAACAATCAGATAGGATATACTCAGTCATTCCCTACCCTAAAGATAACCTACCCTATTGATATTTTTTGAAATAGTTTTGTTTGGTTTTAAACAATCAGAGGCACCTTTGCATTTGTAATTCTGAAAACAACTTTGAATAAACTTTTTTTTTTAATTTAACACACTTTTGTAGTGCTTATTATTTTGTAGTGCTTAAGTACTATTCTAAGAGTTTTACATGTATCCACTCATTAAACACTTGCCACAATTTTCTGAGGTTCTATCTTTTTAGCATTTCCCTAATGAGTATCTTCTACAGCACATTCTCCACACAGGTAGCAAGCCACTCAGAGTATATGCCTCCCCTGCTTTAAACTCTCCAACAGCTTCCCAAACCAACTAAAAGAAAATCCAAATTCCTTACTTTGGTCTATAATCTGAGACCAGACATAATCTGGTCTCTGCCTGAGTCTCTGTACATTTCTTTTACCATTCCCTTCAATCCGTATGGCCACACAGGCTTTCTTTCTGTACCTGTGAACATCAATCTCATTCTCCCCTTGGGGTTTCTACTTACTATTTGCTCTTCCTGCAATGTCCTCACACTGTTGTCCTGGCTGTGACAGCAGCCCCGAAGGTCCTCTGGGAATGCTGCTGCAAGGACTTGAGCTCTATCCGCTTGATGTGTAAGCGCCAGCGCCTAGAAGACATGCCCTGGCAACCAAAATCTGACTTTAAAGACTAGGCCTTCCCATTCCCAGGTGTGATGCTGGTAAGGAGGCCTCCGTGACCCGGGAGAAAGAAGCCAAGATGGTGCAGCTGATGGTCCTTAAACCCCGGAAGCTCCCGCAGGCTGGATGGAGGAAACAGGACTACCTTCCCAAAGTCAATTTTTGGAAACAGAAGCTAAAGACCGCTGCTTCAGAGGCCTCCTCGGCTTCAACCCAGAGGCAGTGGGGCTCCAGGAGGACTTCTGGTCCCACAGAGCAGTGGAACCAGGACCACTGCCCTGAGCAGAGTTCGGCACTCACCCCCACCTGGCTGATGACCGCTGGCTGTGCAGTGAGCTGCGGGTGAATCTCAACCTCCTGCCCGGACCACGCCCTCAGTGCCTCAAAGGCACCCGCATCCTGTGCTCTACCTAGCTGCGTCTGCTTTCCCCCAGGCCTGGGTGGAAGGTCCCTCCCCTTCCTGAGCACCCCCAAGCCTAGCGCAGGAGTGGAAGCTAGCGGTCCACCTGACTCCGGGAGGTCCGCGCATGCGCACTACCCTCTGGAGTTGCTGCCCGGTTCTGTTCTGGCGCGAGGTAGCAAGAGCCCAGGGCAGGAACTGCAACAAATTACTCTCGCAGGAGACCCATGTTAGCCGCCCCTTTGGGGACGGGGGCTGGCACTGGGCCTGTCCACGGACTCTGCCTGCAGAGTTGCCCATTCGCCCAACCCTGTTGAAGAAGATCTCTTTTCTCAGCTCCTTAAATTTTAAGAGGAGTCTCTACACCCTGATGCCTCTGCGGTGGGCGGACTGCCTGAGAGCGGTTTTGAGGGGATGTGCCTCAGATCCATACACTTTGACCTGCTGCATGACTGCTCGTTTGGATTACTTAATTTGTCAAAGTTTAAGGGCTGTGGGATAATTTGAGTTTAAAATTGTGGATATCACTAAAAACATCACCACCACAAGATCTCAGTAAAAGGTGTAATCTGCAGAGAAGTCCTTTGTTTACATAATCTAAGTACACTTCTCCAATTATTAGTCACTTTTTATTTCATTCTGGTGCATAAAACGCTTCAACGCCCTTAAACTAATGGAATATTTCTCAGTCCAGTGTCTGTTTCCATAATTCTGTCTCCCCCCCACTGTAGTGTTTTTACTTATTGAGACCAGAGACCTTGTTTATTTTATTCCACAAAATCCCTATGGTATGAGAGCATCCAGCATAGTAGTATCTTGGTAAGCAACTGCTGAATGACTGAGTGGACAAATAAAGTAATACCATCCATTTTTAAAGCTTTTACAACTTTTCACACTTCACAGTTCATAAACGTAATTTTAAAATGTTTTCTTGAGGGGTACCTGGGTGACTCAGTCAATTAAGTGTCTGCCTTTGGCTCAGGTCATGATCTCAGGGTCCTTGAATGGAGCCCCACATGGGGCTCCCTGATCAGTGGGATGTGTGCTTCTCCTTCTCCATTACCCTCTGTGTGCTCACTCTCTCTCTCTCTCTCTCTCTCTCTCTCTCAAATAAATAAATAAATAAATATTTGACTTTGAACCAGTTACATGCTTCTTGTTTAATAGTATTATAGAAATTATAATTTTATATCTGATAATTATTAAATGGTTGTTTTTTCCATGTACAGTGCCATGGTCATAAATCACATTTCTTAGAACAATAACATTAATTAGATATTACTGTCGATGAAGAAACTCAGTCTAAGAGAGGTACAGTATTATCCAAGAAACCACAGACAAATAAGCAGAATGGATGATATTTAATGCATTCAGTCTAACTTTTGAGCCAATGGTCTAGATGACTTTCTCTTTGGTGTAAATATTCACGCCCAAGATTTCCTAACATAATTTGCTTTTATGGCTGGTATTGCTGTTCTATGGAAAGGCCCTTAAGTATCAGATATACCTATGAGTAGAAGGAATGCATTCTTACAGACTGAGGCAGTCACCAGTTACCCTTATTTTCCTACAGAGAGCCTTTAAGACCATGTTTTAAAGATGGAGTAGCTTCAAGGAGGAAAACTGCAAAACCACATCTGACTTTACACTGGCAAGAAACAAACCTGCATTTTGTTGTGACTGGGATCTCTTGGTTAATTCATTACCACAAAACCACAGCATAAGTTTAGTCTAGCAACATTGGTGGATTATAGTTTTGGAAAATACATAATTATTTTCTAAAATCTTTTATGTCTATCTATCGAATAGAGCCATAACATAGCATCAACAGATTATAGTTTTTGAAAATATGTAATTATTTTTTACTCTCTACTAATATAACCACATATAAAGCAGACAAATTAATTAATCAGCATTGCTATATATTTCCATTATTCCACTCACAGTCTCTTGGCCAAAATGAGTAACATGGTTCCAACTTACCTGCAAGTGAAATGTAAGTAAACATATCAAATATGCATAGGTGAGAAAAACTTTCCCCTTTTTCCCTTCTAGGCTCTTTGGCTGGTCTAGTACTTAAATTAACATAAGACAGATTAACAGGGAAAAAAACAAATTTAATTTTGTCTATACAGAAGCCCCACAAAGACATGAGAGGCTCCCTGGCAGTAGGTAATTGTGGCTTATATAACATTCTGAGCTAAAGAAAAGGGCATAGGAGCCTGGGGTCTCAAAGGAGAGGAAGACAAATCTCAGGAAAATGAGGAAAACATGTTTGGTAAACAAATGTTTGCCAGGCCATACAAATAATCCTTTCTGATATAAAAAGTTATCTTTGGTAGTAAGTCTCTTTTGGTATAAACCCTCTATCTAAATGTTTTTAGGCAGTTAAGGGGGAGATTAAAGGCTCCTCTTGAGTCTGTTGGGTTTCGTCTTCAGCTTGAAAGAATCCACGTGTCAAAGTGGCACGTTCTAGAGTCATGCATTCTGCTCCCCCTTGAATGTGATGGTGAGCTCTGTCTCCAACACTTCTAACAGTCAGAATGTTGTATTCTCAGAGTAAATACCATGAAACAGAGACTCTACTTAATATTTTACTAAGCATAAAAACTTCATGTCAAATCCTAAAATATTTTAAATAATTTATTAGAAAAGTATTTCAGGTAAAAAGCTACCTCATGCTTTTCTAGCTAAGGATTATCCTTAGCTCAACAAGCATTTTAACTATCAGAGTTAATAATGTAATAATGTAGATAATGAATGAAATACATATAAATTTAGTAACCAGATTTCCAGTAAGAAGTAATTGGAAGGTTGCAATGAAACAGTACTTATAAGGACACAATAGTCATTATAAGTCAATTTGGCTTGGAATGTAGTACATCTAAAATCATAATTCTATGAATTTAATTATTACCATAAGAAAGGGTACAAAATAGTCATACCTTATTAAAATGACATTTTTACCAAAGTAAAAGTTTATCTCAATTTTGCTGTTTTTGTGCTTATTTAATATATATTGAGCTGCTACAATGTAGCAGATGCCATTTTTAAAAATTAACAATTTGTTCCTGGAGTAAAGACAAATTGACACACCATGTTAAAAAAGAATGGATAATTCTCTTTGCCAGCTAGGACTGTTACAACAGAAATACCATAGACTAGGTGGTTTAAGCAAGAAACATTTATTTTTCACAGTGCTGGAGGCTGAGAAATTCAAGATCAAGGTGCCAGCAGATTTAATATCTGGTGAAAGCCTTTTTCCTGCTTCATAGATGGTAAGCTTCCTACTGTGCCTTCACAGGTAGAGAAAATTCTGGGCCCTTAATTATAATCCCATTATAATTCCAAACCCATTATGGGGATCCCACCCCACCCATGATCTCATCCAAAAGCAATTACCTGCCAAAGGCCCCACCTCCAAATAGTATCACATTGCAGATTAGATTCCAAGAGATTAATTTTGGGGTGTAAAAACATTCAGTCCATAGCAAAGATGCAGCAATATGAGATGCGACTTTCCTTTAGTTTTATAAGGACAAAATGAAAGTGATCCTACAATTTTATCTATTTTAAAAACACAAAAAGCAACAAAAATAATTCATTGACATAGCTAAAAGTTGGTTAATGAGATAGGTTAAAGTTTATGTGATATCCTGGATCAGAAAAAAAGACTAGGTAAAATCTAAGAATTCCTAAACAAAGTATGGACTTACTTAAAAATGATGTATCACTGTTGGTACATTAATGATCACAAATATATCCTATAATGATACAATAATAGAGGAAACTGGGTGTGTGGTATGTACGTACTCTCTGCATTATCTTCAAAAATTTCCCGAACTAATAGTAAGCCAAATTATTCTAAAATAGAAGTTTATTTGAAAAAATAATTCATAGCATAATCCTGAAAACCATATTTTTTCCCCAAAGTAACATAATTACTTCTACCTTTGGCAAACTTTGCCTTTTTCTAACTGAATATCTTGTTAATGATGTTCTTGATTACAATATTTTAGTGTTTCATAATTCAACAGTTCATAAAATCAAACAAACTTTGAAATCTCAGTGGTGATTGGGTGGCTCAGTTGTTGAGTGCCTGTCTTCGGCTCAGGTCATGATCCCAGAGTCCTGGGATTGAGCCCTGCCTCGGGCTCCCTGCTCAGTGGAGAGACTGCTTCTCCTCTCCCACTCACTCTTCTGCGTTCTCTCTCTCACTGTGTCTCTCTCTGTCAAATAAATCAATAAAATATTTTTTAAAAAATTGAATCTCAAAGAATATAGTGAAAATAACAGTTATGAATATAACATTGCTTGTATCCTTCAAAGCGATATACTTGGAAAAGTAATCTGCTATAACTTTCAATTTATATGTAGTATTTGACCGTGTATATTACTCTGATATTCGGCTCCCCCCACCAGAACAATAATTATTTCACACAGGGTGGTGGTATAAAATAAAGGACAGAGATTATCAAAGGAATGATTTGATTGAAATGCATTCTTTGGTAAAAAAAAATTAAAAACTAAATCTTTTCCCATCCTTGATAACCTCTGTAAAAGTGGAAGAGAAAGAAACAGTTGTATCATTGAATAAACATTAAACTAGAATGAAATCTACATCACAGGCAATCTGCTAGAGATTGCAAAGACAAATAAATCTCACCCTTTAAATAGATCAGCATATGCAGCCCATCACATACTTGTTTTCAAGATAAATTACAACTAGTCCTTAAGTAAGAGGACTTGCCAGCATCACTCATCACATATAGTTCATCCTAAATTCACCAGGTAATTGGGTGACAATCTATGTTAGCTAATAGGCTTTATCCAGAGGAAAAATAAATTCATATATTTATAACAGGAACTAGTTTTAGAGTAAGGCGCCCATAATTCAACCTATCCTCTCACGGAAATGTAGAGGTAGGGCAGTCATCTTCCTTGATCACCTTTAAATACAGGGTTCTGAAGGATTTGAGAAAAACATTCCTGGGTCATAGTGCTATAAAAGTCTTGCTTAGTTTTTAGAGGGATTTACATAGATCCAAAGACAATGAAAACACTTAACAATTACAGGGTTTCCAAAGTAAAATTCTCCAATGAAAGAGCAAAATGGAAGTCTCTTCCCTTACTTTCAACAGGGAGAATTAAGCATCTTATTTTCTTTTTTATTTGACAGACAGAGATCACAAGTTGGCAGAGAGGCAGGCAGAGAGGGGAAAGCAGGCTCCCCGCTGAGCAGAGCCCAACGTAGCACTCGATCCCAGGATCCTGAGATCATGACCTGAGCAGAAGGCAGAGGCTCAACCCACTGATCCACCCAGATGCCCTAAGCATCTTATTTTTAATTTGTATTTGCCCTGACAGTAACTGCAAGCACTTGAATCTATCACTTCAAAAATATCAGAGGAGGGCACTGGGTAGGTCAGTCAGTTAAGCCTCTGACTGCCTTCCTTTGACTCAGGTCATGATCCCAGGGTCCTGGGATTGAGCCCCAAATCAGGTTCCCTGCTCAGTGGGGAGCATGCTTCTGCCCTTCAACCCCCCAGCTCCTGTACACACACACTCTGTCTCTGTCTCAAATAAATAAATACAATCTTTTTCATTTTTTTAAAGAAATATCAGAGGACTTAGAATGAGGAGCAAGAGATGGCTGCAACCAAGTTGGCTTTGAAGAAATAAGAGTGAGTGAGAGACCAATTATCTAAATGTTTAATTTACAATTTTACGGTATTGTAACAACATTTTGAAAACAAAAATAATTACCTTTCCCAAGTACCATGTTCTGGAAAATATGTAATTATTATGGCAATAATTATTGCCCTAGGGTTCTAATTATAGGCAAATGAGTTAAGTGAGATTTCAATACTAGAAGTCCTTCACTAAGAAGTTCCAGTTCTGTTGTTTTGTTTGTTTGTTTGTTTTTGTAAACTTGTTTCAAAGTATAAAATACCTACAGGACACATTGTACACATTGCACATTACTTTGCTGTTATACTTCTGTAACTAACAGCCAGGTTAACATATGGAACACTATCAGCAACCTATTTCAAAAATCTTTTCTCATCCTAGGTTCATGATATCCTCCTAGAAACTTGATTGTTTAGCATTTTACATTTAGACCTATAACTCATTGGAAACTGAACAATATGTTTTCTTTCTTTCCCTTATATTGGTATCTGAATGAGCCATGGCCAGATATTGAAAAGACCATATTTTCTCTCATTCACTACATTCCAGTGATAGTTTTGTCATTAATCAGCTGACCATATATAGTTGGATCTGTTTCTGGATGGATATGCATTTTGTTTTTATTTTCCTATTTTTTCCTCTATTCATTTAAACTTGTACCAATACAGTTCTAAAATACAGCAGTTTTATGATGAGTTTTGATGTCAGGCACTGCAAGTCCCCCAAGTTAGTTCTTCTTTTTCAAGCTAAATAATTCCCTCTTATGCATATTCTGTGTCAGATCAGTCACCATATTTTCCACTTATATGTATCTTCCTTTCTTCAGTGGGTTGGTGCTATGGAAAATCATTGTAATGGCAATAGGAATAAGGACATGGTGAATGTTGAGGGTTGTTGACAGATGTTTGCTAACCCCTCCTATGCATGTATATACTATTATTGATTTTCATCAGGCTCCTTTTAAAGCCTTTAGGTCTTGACCTGGTTACATGTCCTTGCCAGATCTGCACTGATTGCCCTGTTTTCAGCAAGAATCCTGCTAAGACATTTTAGCCAGAATCTGCCACCCTTGATATCTTGTCTAATCAAGTTCCTCATCCATCCAATCCCCCAGGTGATAGCTGATAATCCTGCCCTACTCTTAGCAAGAATCCTGTGGGGTCTATTTAAACGGACCCTCATTCCATTCCTGATGTTTTCTCTTAGTAATTTTCTATTCACTGACTCCCACTCTGTTCTCCATCAGTAAATTCTACTTGTCTATGTTCATTCAAAATTGAGCCAAGTTCTGTACTGAGATCTCTTTTGTCCTATTACAGTAGATTCTGAATAATCTATCTTTACCATTTTAGGCTCCATCCTAAGCGGAAAGTACCCTTCAAAGGAAAAAGACCCCATCCTGTAATTCTACACTACCCTGGAAGGAGTTCTTCTCCTTTCCCACGTGAACAACTACCTAATAGGTAGATGAGTGCCTGTACCAAAACCTGATTGGGTGACAGGCGCATGAAGGCTTAATCAGGTTAAAACAGCCCGCCAACATTCTCATAAAAACCCCTACACTTAGAAACCCGTATACTTAGAAACTCTTGGGTCTCCTTCCTCTCCAAGAGCTTTGTACTATCTCTCAATAAACTTTGCTTCACTGCCCATCACCTTCGTCTGGTCTACCTCTTCATTCTTCAAATCAGCTTGGACAAGAACCGAAGGCACTAAAGGAAAAGAAATCCTGAAACAAAATGAATAAATAAATGGAGCTGATTAGAAACATACTGAATATTTTATTCATTCATATGGTCTTTGGAAATACCCTGGAAGCTGTTTGATGTCCCTTCAGTCTCCCACCTAAAACATAATCCACACACTACATCAGTTTACATATTAGAGAAAATGAAAATTTTGAAAGTCTCTTCCATAAATATTGATAAAAAAGCTTTAGCATTCATGTTGAATAGATCTCTTAACAGGCAATTTGCTATGAACATGACTTATATACATTTACATGTATGTATATATACATATGCATATGTATACACTTATGTATAGACTTATATACATGTACATGTATGTATATATACATATATATGTATACAAGATACATATATAAAGAACATAAATGAGGATACTATTATGTTTGTCTGGCATATAGCTAAAATTGTAGGAAAAAGAAATATCATCTCTGTGCCTGCCTGTATGTATGTTTATGTATGTTTATACAGGTATGCGATATATATGTACTATTTTTCTACTTCTGGAACATATTACCAACATATTACCAACTAAGTTATAAAATCCTTTAAAGGAGTGAGTTCAAATTAGCTTAGAGATAAGTGAGCAATGATATTAATTAAATATTGCTAAAACTCCCAGAAATATAGAATCTAACTCAAATGGTTTTAAAGCTCATGTAATTTGGATCAACCTTTGCAAATAAGATTAGTTTAGTATTGTTGGTTTAATAAAAACAATTGTGTCTTCTGAGTTATCAGCTAGCATTAAGTATGATATCAACATGCATTTTGTATGTTTTTACATTTTTTTTGTTTTAATCAAACTTGCCTAAAATTCATGTTCTGTCAAAATAGTTAACAAGTAGGGCACCTGGCTGGCTCAGTGGGTTAAAGCTTCTGCCTTCGGCTCAGGTCCTGATCTCAGGGTCCTGGGATCTAGGCCACCATCAGGCTCTCTGCTCAGCAGGGAGCCTGCTTCCTCCTCTCTCTCTGCCTGCCTCTCTGCCTACTTGTTATCTCTGTCTGTCAAATAAATAAATAAATAAAATCTTTAAAAAAATAGTTAACAAGTAAATAACTTGAAAGGATGACTACCTTTTTTAAATATTATAATATGTATGTGTGAGAATGGTTTCCAAAGTCCTTTTTGGTAACTTGAAACATTAGACCTCTGCTAAATTAAGTTAAGCAAGAAACCTTCAATAAATATTTAGATAATTCTAAGAGGCACTACTTAAAACATTCACTGCTAAGCATAAGTTTGTATGCTTCTTTTCTTTTAAATTGTATATGATATAGAAGAAGCTGAATATATTTGGTTGTGTTAATAAATATGTTCCCTTTGCCACCTTAAGAAATTGTATTGTGGGGAAGCATACACCTATAAAAATTGTGATGGCTATAATCATAAAATGTACTAGTTTGCTACAGAATCCTAGTAAGTGACAGACTTGCACAGTTGTCTACTTCCTAGAGTTCTCTGTAAAGGCAGGGGGAGAGGGGGGAAGAAGCTACTAATGGTTTGTTCCAGAAGAAGAAAGAGGAAAATATAGGAAGAGAAGAAAAACAAAACAGTAATGAGTCTCAAAAAAAAAAAAAATTTTAGAAGGTTTGTGGGAAAAAGATCTTAGAAAAGTAATCTTACCTACATAGTCAAAGCTAGCTAAGAGTGGATGGATTTATCCACTAAGGTTTAAAAAAGTGAGTTCAATAGCATGGTGATGCAAAATTAGAGTTCTTTTTCTCTGTTAAAGCAACAAATTTTTCTTAAATTATTGGCCTGCTCTTACTGGATTATAAGAGGTTTTTCTTTACCTTTTAAGTAACTGCCTAGAATCTAGGATTTTGTGTCTTATCCAAATAATCTCCTGTACTCTATGTTAATCTTTATCATGTCCTCAAATATTTAAGAGAACTTAATTATTGATTCATAGTGATCTGTGATCCTATTTAATCAAGTATTCAAACCTTTTGACATTTTAACAACTTCCCAAAATCAAACTCTAAAATAAATCTTCTTGTTCTCAAACTGACCTTGAGATTTCCCAGAGGATTCCTGGAGAATCTCTAAGGATTTGTTCTCTCACGTTGTAAAAAGATACTAAACTAACTCATTTATTTGATATGTTGAATTACATAAAAAGACATTTTCAGGGGCACCTGGGTGGCTCCGTGGGTTAAGCCTCTGCCTTCGCTCAGGTCATGATCTCAGGGTCCTGGGATTGAGCCCCACATTGGGTTCCCTGCTCCGTGGGGAGCCTGCTTCCCCCTCTCTCTCTGCCTGCTTGTGATCTTTCTCTCTCTGTGTGTCAAATAAATAAATATAATCTTTAAAAAAAAAGACATTTTCAAATAAGAAGAAATGTCTTATCCTACACCAAGTTATATTTGCATGGTAAATACTGTTAATGTAAGTGTTTTAGAAACCATATGAACCTCACAGAAGTTTGTCATTACCCTCACTGTTCATGATAGGTCTTGTATAATATCGTAAGTCATAATTCCAGTTATTATTTTAAAGTGTTTGTGCCACATAAATAACCAGAGTTCTTTGTCAAATGAACTCTCAGATCTTTTACCACGCTATTTTGTCATCCACAGATAGTCTTTCTTTTACTCTAATTTTTCTCTGACTGCATTTGTCATTGGTTATAGGCCAGAATGCTTCATTTTCAACAAAAAATGACTGTCTCAGAGATATGGAAAGGATTATGACAAGGATTTGGGGGTAAAGCGTCTGATAACTTTGCTTAAATAATGTTACGAGCATACTGATGGACTGAGTAAAGATTTTCAGAACTCTAGTGGAGAGCGTAATAAGTTCATAAAGCAGCTAACTCAAGATCAAGGAGAACAAAAGTAAATTACATTGGACTGAATGGGCTAATAAAGAATAATTACAATTTTTGTCTGGTACCCTACTAGCTTTTTAATGTTCTATATTCTTTGTATCAGGAACTCTTTTCCCTTTTCTCTCAAGCTATCTATAATTCACAATACGACAGTAGATATAAAAATGAAACATGTATCTCTTTTTCCATACCTGATCCCTCCAGAATTTGGGAACTGTTGTGGTTTATTCTTATTTTCATGGCAATATAATTACTTGAGATTCTATAAGAATCTATTCTCCTTATAACAAAACATAATTGGATACATCAGTTATATATCACCAGGCTCTGACTGAAATGGCATATTTGAGAATGATGCCTAGAATCAAATATGACCAGACAGTTTTAAGGAACTAAAGTTGATTTTATGGAGCCAGTGCTTACAAAGTACTCTTGGAACAATTTGCCTGGTATTTGGCTAGCCTCACAGGTGAATAAGGAAGTTTACTTCCTGGATGGCCCAGGACCTTTTTCTCTGTTAAGGAGTTTCTCTAGGAACCTCAAGAAGAGAGGAATTCCTCCAGATCTAGAAATAATACAGGAAACATCTGATGGAAGTCTTTGGTTTGGTGTTCCATGGCTCAAGAAGTTTTAAAAAAATCTAATTTGAGATCCCTTATGAAAAGTTGTTGAAAAACAAACTCATAAAGGTCTATGTGATCAATTGCCATTCTTGCTGTGTTTATGTGAATAATAACACCAAATCTAATTAGACCACACTTATTTTTTAATTTATCTTGTGATGGAAAATCAAAAGAGAGGTGACTGGAGAGAAAAAGTTTATATTTCACTGGAGAACTGTAAACATCCTGATGGGTTATTTGATTATAAACTTGTTTACTGTCTTTGAGCTATTTTTCACCTGTAGGTAAACTCCATTTTTCTTTCTACTTTTTTGTTTACCTGTAAACTAGACTGGATCCTGCCTTTATGCATTTTGTTAGCAATTAACATTGCCGATTTTTACCCACTCTCAGGACTTCGCGTCCCTAGGAATGAGAATTGCTCTTTTCCTTAAGTCTTGAGAGCTACGGCTGGATTATTTGATATAACTTCAAAATACCAACACAACATAACATGTATGGTCAACATTTATGCTTGTTGCTGTGTGGGACATTCAGAAAGTTCACTGTAACATCCAATGCCATCATCAAATACATTTACACTACAAACCAGGAAATCCATGGGATTGCCACTGTGTCTTCACTCCACTATGTAAAGATGCTTTCAGCCCAACATCTAGAAATCTCCCCAACTGATTGCCCTATGAACTCAGATACTATATGCTCATCTACTAGTCTTTGTTTTTCTTTCATTTTCATAGAAACTCTCCTCATTAAATGCCTGACTCTTTGCACCATTCAGCAAATAACTTCTAATACAAAATACCAGTAGATGGTTCAGCTGACCTTTAATGAACAGAAGAAGAGTGAATGAGAAATGGATTGATATTATTCAAAGAAGAATGCCTCTCTTTTATTCAACAAGAGAAGGGACTGATAAGACACTGTCCTTAACCTAACTCTAGTCAGGCCTCTAAGCCTTAACCTTGGCATCTGTTCTCATCTGTTCTTATAGGACTTGCAATCACCCCAATTTAGCATGAATCCTGCTGAGTTTAACCAGAATCTGCCATCTCAACTTCTCATCTCCTATCAACTCCTAAGTGATATCTGATCACCCCGGCCTGACTTCAGCAAGAATCCTATTAGGTTTTTTAACCAGAATCTCCCCTACTCGTGCTATTTCCTCTTAATAATTTTCTACTCGTTGGTCCCCACCTTGCTTGGCTGTCTCCCCATTTGTCCATGCTGTATTTGGAACTGAGCCTACTTCTGCATGGAGGTCTCTTTCTCTTATAATAATAGTTCCTGAATAAAATCTGCTTTTTACCACTTTAAGCTACTGTTGTGCTCTGGTTTTCTTTAGCAGGTATCAGCCATATATATACAAATCACTTTAGCAATAATAAATAAATATAAATATATATATAATTAAAATGCCAAATGAGTAACATAAATGCCAATTAGTTGAATTCAAGCTAATTGACTTAGATGTAGAAAGCTAAATATGATTTTATTTAAGACATAGATTGCAATATATAAATGTGGAGATAAAAGTGAAATGATACATTCAGGTGAAAGAGGACTGATCTAGCTGATTCTGCAGCTTTTATAATAGACAGAATCCATTAGTGCTAAGAGTTAAGATTTATTGAGTTTATTGTTCTAAGTGTTTTATAGTTATGTCTTTTAATCCTTACAAGCATTATATAGTAGGGACTATTATTATCCCCATTTTAGATGATTTTAGATATAGATTTAGAAATAAAATTCAAAAGGAAAAAATTAAAAAATGAAGTTTATAAACCAAATATCTTCTATAAGTTAAGGTTGGGGGAGGTCTGGGATGAGAGAGAAACCATGCTCTTAGAAACCAAGTGGTGAATGCAGAGGTGATATATTCTAATGTAATTATAATTTCCATGATCAAATAATTCATACCAAAATATCTCATTATGAGCTTGTCTAGCTTGTTGAAAGCCAGCTTACTTAAAAAATAAAAAGTCTCGGGGCACCTGGGTGCCTCAGTGGGTTAAAGCCTCTGCCTTTGGCTCAGGTCATAATCTTGGGGTCCTGGGATCCAGCCCCTCATCGGGCTCTCTGCTCAGCGGGGAGCCTGCTTCCCCCACCCTCTCTCTGCTTGCCTCTCTGCCTACTTGTGATCTCTGTCTGTCAAATAAATAAATAAAATCTTAAAAAAGAAATTTAAAAAAAGTCTCCATGGTGCTTTACATCTCATTATTTAATTCTTGTTTCAAAGAAACATTTCTCTATGGTCTTAGAGGTGGTAATACTTCCTTTGTTCCACCAGCAGGATATTTCAATATTCCCTATAGTTTTCCTCCACCTTTAAAATAGTTTTGTAAATAGTCCCTCATACCCTGCAGGTGGGGGCAGGATAATGATTAGGAAGAGGGGAGCCCACTGCCTGTACCTCAGGGCTCTCTTCTACAGTGTGCCAGGAAAGTTTGAAATTTTTACCTCATCAACTGTCATATTGAGTCCAGCTAGACCTTAATTAACTAACATAGTAGACTAATTAACTCACATAGAGGACTAATTATTTCTATTCCAGGTGTTCAAGACAATCCATTAAATCCAAAATCCTGGATGAAGTACATCCGTGGCCAGGAACAGGGCCAACTGATGATATAAGACTATTTCGTCCAACTTGCTCTATTATCCTTAGCATACTCCCTACTTAAGCACCTCACACTGCTAAGAAATAGATATGTGAGGCCTATAGGCTGTCTTCACTATGACATTCACCTTTCATGCCAGGCCATGCCACAATGGCTATTAGTAAGACTTATAGGCAATAGGTACTATGGTGGTAGATTCAGAGGAAAATAAGCTTGAACTTTTGCAGTAACTTTTCCAATGAAATTACAGAAAGGCTTTTAGTGAAGAAGGGGATGGATGTCTGCCTCCAGTGGTACGAGTTTAGGGAAATTTTCAGTTCCATATTCTTGGCCTTATCTATGTCCTCCTAAATTTCCTTATCCCGTGTTTCAGGGTCCTATTCCTTCCCTACAGTGTCCTTATTTTAGCATAGGAAATTTGGAGTGGAGAGTGTGGAGCTTTTAATTGGCAATCAACACTATTTCTTACTCTCAGATTGAGTCTGACATTCCCAGCTATTATAGAAGACAAAGAACGCCTTTAAATTTTCATGGAGGGATGCCTAGGTGGCTCAGTCAGTTAAGTGTCTGCCTTTGGCTCAGGTCATGATCCCAGCATCCTGGGATCCAGTCCCACAAGGGCTCCTTGCTCAGCGGGAAGCCTACTTTTCCCTCTGCCTACCACTCCCCCTGCTTGTGAGCACTCTCTCTCTCTGGAAATAAATAAAATCTAAAATAAAATAAAATAAAATAAAAGTTTTTATGGAGGTTCTTAATTATATATCCATGACTTTTAATTTCCTTATTGCCTAGATATACATTTTAGTACCTTCCTAAGAAACCAAGTGACACTAAAAACTTCATAAACAATATTTTAACATAAAAACCAAGTATCGTAGTTACCTGCTCTCACTACACATTGACATCAATTTGCTACCATGTTACCAGTGTTGATTTATTTTATTGATCATTATTATAGTGCATAGCATAGATAGCCTATATTCATATGTTCCATTTCTCTGAGCTCCTCTAATATATACTTATGCTAATACAAGAATTTTATTTGGAGGGTCTGCTTCCTGGGGTCACATTCAGTATCAGTAACTGTGTCAAATGAGTCCAATCATAATTCACATACTGCTCACTGAAATTTGGATGATTTGAGGATTTGATAAAGTATAAACAGAAAAATAAGGAAATCACAGAGGAAAATGCAGCATATCAATGTTAAACCAATAAAGCTATCAATGTCTCTACACCCAAAGAATTTAGGACCAGGAGTAATATCCAAACCCAAGAAGGAGGTGGGCACAGATCAAAGTTTGGTCAAGGAGTCCTTTTCATGATGTCTCTTTTATTAATATCTTTGCTCAGATATATAAGTATAGATATATATATATGGTTTTTTAAGCTTAGCAGATCTCAGACTAAAATCTTCTCCTCCTTGAGTTCTCCCTCCTAAGTCAATAAAACACAACAGACAAACAAACAAAAAACAAAAGATGAACTTGGTCTCATCTTTGACTCTTAACCCTCTATCACATATATCAGCAAAAGATGTTTATACCTTCTGAATGAAATACCCAAAAGAAATCATGCTGACTTTGAACACTTACTAAGTTCTCCACTATGAACACTCTAGTCAAAGTCACCACTGACATAGTTTTCATACTTCATTCCCTGCTTTCAGTATTAAATATTTATAGAATATTTTTAACCACTGTGATGCTTTAAATGCATAAGTCAAATATGTCATTCCATCATTTCTATGCTTAAAATACTATCAAGATTTCGACCACATCTAAAATAAAGTCCAAAGTCCTTATTATGGCCTATAAGGCCCTAAGCATCTAAAATATCTTGATTTCAGACTTCTTTCATTTCATGAATTTTGCTTTAGTCACAATGGCCTCCTTCCTTTCCCTTGAACACTACCAAACTGACTTCTGTCTTTGGGCCCTTACTAATTGGTCTATCTGGAATTCTCTTTTCCCAGTTATTAAGAGGCTCACTATGTTCCTTCAGTTCTCTGCTGAAATCCTGCCTTCTTGGATATCCCATGCCTAATCAATATACAGAATATAAAATTTTATAAATTATAATTTTGTATGTGTGTATACATATGTTATATATATATTAATATATAATAATTATGATATAACATATGTAGCTATTAATATAGTGTAATGTGGTCAACTGATCTGAACAGTAATTCTCAAACTTTTATTAAGATTTAATTCAGTGAGAAAAAAATAGTTTTATAAAAACATTTTCATTAAGCATAAATATAAAGCACATTTTTCTCTTACAGC
Organism: Taxidea taxus jeffersonii; assembly: GCA_003697995.1. NCBI lineage: Eukaryota > Metazoa > Chordata > Mammalia > Carnivora > Mustelidae > Taxidea > Taxidea taxus. The sequence goes on from ML103167.1 coordinate 17,254, forward strand.
AAATTTTAAAATAATTAGCATAAGTGAAGGAGTGTCAAGACTGTAATATTGATACCTTGGAAACAATTTGAAATATATATTTAAATTATTTTCTAATTAATTTTCCTGTAATAATTCTTCCCTATTTTTGAGAGTTGAAAGTTCAGATATTTTGGCCTTCTGAAGCACTAAGTTTATTTAGTAGCTAAAATTTACATTGGAACTGAGGTAGAGATAGAACTCTTCCTGGCATTAAATTATGCTCATTCTTTTTCTTTGGCTAAATGCTTCACATAACTTCTTAAAGTTATGTAAGGTTCATAGAGACAACATTGCTTTATTCATTCAACTTTTCTATTCTAGAGTCTATAGTTTGTTTTGACTCTAAATTTAGAAGAAAATAAACAAGAGGAGACACAGATGGCACAGTACAACAGTAATTATGCATAACTTTATTTAAACTAGTAAATATTTTGACAACTTTCTAGACTTTTCTTAAGGATTTATACTCCCCAGTTACTGTGAACTTTGATTCTACACACAAATTTTAACACAAAATGTATAACACTTTAAAGTGTCTTATCTAAGACTTAATATTTGGCTAAGATTTAAAATATATCACTTCAGGGCCACCTGGGTGGCGAAGTCAGTTAAGCATCTGACTCTTGGTTTCTCCTCAGGTCGTGATGTCAAGCTCATGAAATTGAGCCCTGCATCCAGCCACACGCTCAGCTCAGAGTCTTCTTGAGATTCTCTCTTCTTCTCTCTCTGGCCCTCCTGCTTGTGCTCCCTCTCTCTCCCTCTCTCTTAAATAACTAAATAAATCTTTAAAGAAATATAGATATATGTATCATTTCAAAACTGCTTCAGAAGTGAAAACTTTCAGAAACTCTTCTATAAAGGGCTTGTATTCCCTTAAAAAAAAGGAGGGGGATATAAAATCATATTTAATTAAGATTTTTTTTTTAGCAGAAACTTAAATTGGTTTCATCATAGTTGCAAACTTATCTGTCCTAGGTAGTGACTATTAGGGAAGTTAATGGCGCTTCTTCCCATGGGATTAAATTCATTTCCAAATTGAGAAACTAGGTAGAATTATAATAGTATTGCAGCCATCAAAATGAAGATGGCGTAGATGCTGAATTACCTTTGAGGCAACAATTAGAAATTAACAGATTCAAATAAAAAGTTAACGGAAGCTCCGCAGTTTCACAGATGCCCACATCTTCTTTGTATTGTTCTAATCACTGAATAGCAAATACTGAGTAAAACTTAGTCTGCCTGCGTGGTGGTGTGACTCAGCCTTGACTAGTTCCTCAGAGGAGGCATTCAGCTCTGGGGCTTTTTTCATCACACCACGGGCTATCTAGTGCTCTGACTCACAATGTCTTTTTGTAAAAGTAAATAAAAGCAGTTGTACTCAGCGTTCCTCTTCATCTCTAATTCCATCAGCATTCACAGTATTTGCTTGGTTCCTTATTAGTATGAAATATCTGGCCTCCATACTATATACAAAGAAAATAATAGAAATGAAGACAGGTGTAGTCATAAAAAGGCTGATTTAGGAAAAATATATAATGATAGCTAATTAAATTAAAATAGAAAAGGATGTCCTTATCCATGTTCTTTTAGTAATTTGCAAATAAGATTGTAGAGTTGAAAGGACTGTTAACCATGTAAAAAACAACTTTTTTATATAAACATTTTATCCATTTGTTATTTCACTTCCTATTATTTTCTTTTGCAGATGAAACACATATTTTTCTCGGAATAACGTATTTAGCATTTTTTTTTCTTTTCTAACCTGAAAGACATTTAGGAAAAAACTTGCAAACCCTAATTTCTGATGCTTAGAAAATGTATAATGAACAACATATATGAACCTACTCTATGGCATGATATTTCCAGATTTAGACTTTTAGCATATTTGAAATCACTGCATTTGCCAAAAAAAAACATTTGCTTAAATTATTAAGAGATATATAATTTTAAGTCAATAATGTTAATAATCTTGAATAACTGGTTTTGAAAAGAATAAAGTTTTCTGATTTATTGATCCAGTGTTAAACATGTAACACTATAATAAAATAGTGTATGTTTTAACAGCCTGCCATTTTCCTACCAGTCTTCTTAAAGACCTTTATTTCAGCCTATTCATTAGTTATGCATATCTAACAATTGTGTATGCAATAATAGAATAATATATAAATGATATTCTGGGGCATAAATATATACCTTAGCAAGATTTTTGTGTGCAGATTAAAAGTAATCAAGTCATAGTCATTAGATTATTATAAAAATCTATCACTAGGAAAAATTCATCTCTGCATTGTTCCACCTTTAGTGGTTTCCCACGTAAAAACTTACTGCTAGAAATTATGTACATTTTGTAGGCCAGTGTATATGCTGTATAAATCATGTCCTCTATAGCTGCTGTCTTCTGTATTATTTTAGGATGTACCATGCTTTTTTATAAATATCTAAAATATGTAAATTTCTTCCCTGACTTTGTGATTAGTTCCTTTCTAGCCCAGGGAGATTTCCCCCATGATCAGACTCAATCATTTCTCTATGTTTTGGAATTCTGCCTGAAAATGCTTATTTTTATTTATGAAAAATGTGCCAGAAGATCTGCAAGAGCAATTCTGTAACACTTATAAGCATATTTTTTTCCAATTTAAAATCGAGCTTACAGCTAGAAATAGCAGAACAAATGTAAGAAATATCATTATGAATTTGTAAATGCTGTGAATTCAGTAGCATGGTTAGAGAATGAATGACAATACTTTGGCGATATTTTATTTTAATATCACACTGAGAGTGGACGGAACATGTTTATTAAATAAAACTAAAATATATCTGGAATGGATCATTCTAAAAGTTTTTCACTGAGCACACAAGAGTTTATACTGAAAATATGGGAAATTGAGGTTGAGTAAACTGCATAGATGGAAGATGATCCTATAGATTTTTAATTTTTTAATATCGTGTGACAGTCATTGATTTAGTGTCTCTCAGCTAGAAATGCATCCTTTGGGCCTGCTCTGTTTATTTTTCTGTTATCATCTGACACAGAAGCTTTATCAGGAGAGGAGAGTGGAGAGAAGCTGCAGAGTAGAGTTTAGTTTCCTGTCATTGTTGTCTTCCTTTGGTTTCTCCCATAGCTCGCTGCGCTTTCTCTAACACCAAGCATCTGTCATGCTCACAGATTCTCCACTGCCTGGCTTCTGTTACATATGGAGGGCGGTAGCATCTAGAGACCAAGAGCTTTCCCAGACACCTTTTCCAAATACTTTGTAGCAAAGTGCTCCTTTTGAGACACTTCCCCAAGAAGAGTTTTCATTAGCCAACCTTAGGGAGCAACTTCCTGGCAAGTTTAACACAGTGGCTTCTCTGTCCTTCAGTAAGCCACAACTATTTCTCCATAAAAGCTTTGACTGCTCTGTCTCAGTCCTAGGCATGATACATGTTCTATTACCTGTTATTCGTGCAGTCAGTGAACTTATTGGAGATTCTGCAGTGAATATGTTTGCTAGATGTCACTCTGTCAGCTAGAGTTGGCTGACTGAAACTTGGACTTAGAAGGAGTTAATGAGGGGCACCTGGGTGGCTCAGTTGGTTAAGTGTCTGCCTTTGGTTCAGATCAGGGTCCTGGGATGGAGCCCCACATAGGGCTCCCTGCTCAACGGGGAACCTGCTGCTCCCCCTACTTGTGCTCTCTCTCTCATTCAAATAAATAAATAATATTTTTAGGGGGAAAAAAAGGAGTAGTTAATGGGACTGAATGGCCAGAGACATTGTGACATAACGTGGAGAGTGGAGTACAAAGGCTTAGGGAGGTAGGGCAGTTAAATGGGATTTACCATTTAATATTCAGTTGCAGATGTGATAGCTTTTCTGGAACAAATCAACACAACTGTTGTTTTAATTTCCTTGTTCTGCTTTAACAAATTACCAAAAACTTAATGAATGAAAACAACATAAATATTCCACCTGATAGTTGTTGGGATCAGACATCCAAAATCAGTCTCAGTGAGCTAAAATCAAGGTGTCTGCAAGTCTACATTCTTTCTAGAGGTTCTAGGTGACAGTCTTTTCCTTTTCCTTTCCAGCTTCTGAAAGCCACCTCTATTTCTTGTCTTATGGCCACTTTCTCTATCCTCAAAGCCAACTGGATTGCACCTTTATTTTTCCTAACTGAACTTCTGCTTCTGTCATCACATCTTCTCCCTTTGATTCTGATCTTTCATTCACCCACCTATAAAAGACCCTGTGATTACACTGAGCCCATGCAAATAATTTAGGATAATTTTCCCATCCCAAGATCCTTAACTTAATCACATTTACTACATCCCTTTTATAAAGTAACAAGCTCCAGGATTAAGACTTGGGCATCCTTGGGGCGCTTGGGTGGCTCAGATTTAGGCTCGGTTAAGCCTCTGCCTCTGTCTCAGGACATGGTCTCAGGGTCCTGGGATGGAGCCCCACGTCGGGCTCTCTGCTCAGCGGGTACCTGCTTCCACCTCTCTCTCTGCCTGCCTCTCTGCCTACTTGTGATCTCTGTGTCAAATAAATAAATAAATAAATAAATAAAATCAATCTTAAAAAATTTAAAAAGGATGTGGGCATCCTTGAGGGACAATTATTTAGTTCACCACAATGTCCAACATTGGTATGCAGCTTACTGACCTGACTAATCCCTTTCTCCCTGTACCAGTTTGCAAGGACTGCCAGAAGCAGTTTGCTTTAATCTGCAGGGCCAATGTTGTAGTTCTAGAATGTTGATGCAGGGTTATGCTAATTCTTCTCCTTGCCATAATACAGTCTATAGATGTTGATCATCTTGACACTCCACACACATCTAAGTGGTCCACTATGCTAATAACATGCTGGTTGGATCTGATGAGCAGGAAGTAGAAAGTATGTTATGCAAGGGAAAGTATAAAAGATATACACTCCCAGATTTAATGAGTCTGCCTCCACAGGGAGTTTCTGGTATTTCAATAGTCTAGAGTATGTCAAGAAATCCCTTCCAAAGAGAACAAGTCGCTACAACTTTCACCATCTGCTATGAGAAAAGAGACACAATACTTGGCAGGCCATTTTGGATTTTTGTGGCAACATATACCACATTGTGTTAATTTGTTAACTTATCTACTGAGTTACCCATAAGGTTTCCAATTATAAGTAGGTACTGGGACAAGAGAAGACTCCACATCACATTCAAGCTTCAGTATAAGATATTCTATCACTTGCGTTTCATAATTTGACTGATTTTTAAAGCTTTTGTTTATTTATTTGTCAGAGAAAGAGAGAGCACAAGCAGGGGGAGTAGCAGGTAGAGGGAGAAGCAGAAGAGGGAGAAGCACAGGGAGAAGCAAGGAGCTCAATGCAGAGCTTGATCCCAGGACCCTGAGACCATGATCTGAACCAAAGGCAAACACTCAACTCTCTGAGCCATCCAGGCTTCCCTATAATTTAACAAATTTAATAAGACTTGCACCCTGGTATATTATATAGGTCTCCAACAAACAAGTAATATGAAGATTGTACAGAAGATCTCCAGGATTTTGAGAAAAACAAAACAAAACAAACTTATGCTATCATCAGCAGATAACTAGTCGCCTTTTGAGAAACAGATTCAGACTTGCAGGTAGTCATGGTAGAGACTGAAAACCTAACCATGGGACCTCAGGTGACTAAGACACCTAAGACATGTGATTTCACACAATATTGAGTATGGCCAAGGAACTCACTTCAGAGCAAAGGAAGTGTAGCTGTGGGCTCATATTCACGAATTTAATTGATTTTACCATATGCCCAATTAACTGGAGAAGCTAGCCTAATTGAAAGGTATGATTATATATTGAAGATTAATTTTGTTAATGATTGGGAAGCAATCACCTGAGAGGATGATATTCTGTTTACAGGACTCAGCATATGTTTTACTCACAATTCCACAAGATGTGAAGTAGGAGTGACTGCTGTCATTATATCTAAAGCTCACAGAATATTTTTTTCTTACCTTTAATGTTGACCTCTATTTCTTTAGAGATACTAATTGTCAGGGTGGTATGATTCTAGCCAAGGTTTGCAGCAGTGGTTCCACTAAACTGAAAGACGGCACCACCTCCTGGACATTTAGGCCTCTTTCTGTAACTAAACTAATAGGAAAAGGGGGGATTAATTTGCTGGCTAATGCAATTGACCCTGTCTGCTAAGTGAAACTATGTTCTACACAACAAACACAAGGTAGACTACTTCTGTATTCCACGGAACTCTCAATGGTACTTTCCAGTACATTCATGTCCAATGGTAAATATTAATGAAAAACTATGGAAATCAAAAAAAGTCAGGACACTGAGGGCTCAGGGCTTTTTACAATGAAGGTTTAGGTACCTGCACTAGATAAAGAACCCCAAGCAGCAGATATTCTGCCTGAGGACAGAGGAAATACGGTAAAAGCAGGTGAAGAAGAAAGACATAGTTGTCAATGAGGACCTCAAGAATAATTATAGAAATGGAAACTATAGTATCTTTGCATTGTTTTCTGTTTTCCTGTATATGTATATATTTATTTGTATACATTAGCCACTGCCTTTTCTTTGCTCAATTTTCCATTAAAAACCTTCCCATGAAGAGCTTTCCTCAACACCCTATTAGGCAGGTTTCTGGCAAATTCCCGGGGATGGATTTCCAGGAGTGCAGCCCAACAGTGGCCACTCTGCCACTCAGCAAGCCAAAATTTTGCTATTTCCATCTCATTTTGGCTCTTTGAACTATACGCAGAGGCTCTTCCCTATTCCAACCCTATGGAAGTCACTGCTTCCATATCTGTTAGAAAATTCTTTGAGTTACATTTACTTTTTACAAGCTAATTTATTATTTATCAATCCAACTCTTACTGTAGTTTATCATTCTTTTTATGATTCTGTTCAAATCTCTGTGTGGTTTCTCTCTCTGGATGGGTCACAGATTTATAAACATGATAAATTATGTTGATTGATTTTGTAAAGTTAAACTAACCTTGCATTCTTGGTACTAAACCCACCTGGTCATGATATGCTATTCTTGTAAGTATTGTTGGATCCAATTTGCTAATATTTTGCTGCAAATTTTGCATTCATGTTCATGTAGGATACTGGCATGAGGTTTGAATTACTAATAATATCTTTAGTATTGGTATCAGTGTAATACTGACCTCATGAAATATATTAGGAAGTATCAGTTACTTCAATTTCCTGAAGATTTTGTGTAGAATTGGCATTATTTCTTGTTTAAATGTTTGGCAAAATTCACCAATAAAAACATTTGGGGTTGAGGTTATCTGTGTCTTCTAATTTTTAACTGTAAATTCAGTGTCTTTTAGGGGCACCTGGGTGGCTCAGTTGGTTAAGTATCTGTTTTCAGCTCAGGTCATGATCCCAGGGTCCTGGGGCGGAGCCCTGCATTGGGCTCCTGCTTAGTGGAGAACCTGCTTCTTCTCTCTCTCTCTCTGCTGCCCCCCCCCTGCTTGTACATGCTCTCTCTTTGTGTCAAAGAAATAAAAAGAATTTTTTTTTTTAAATTCAGTGTATTTTATGGATGTAAAACCATTCATATTATCTATTTCTTCTTGAATGAGCTTTGGTAGTTTTGTCTTTCAAGAATTTTTTTTTCCATTTCATATAAATTATCTTATTAATTGGCAGACATTGTTCATTATTTCCTTATTATGCTTTAGGTATATGTAGAAACTGTAATGGTGTTACCTATACCATTCCCAATATTGGTTAGTTTGTGTTTTTACTTTCTTTATCGTTCTCTTTAGTGTGTAATCAACTTTGAATTTTGTTGATTTTCACCAAGAGCCATTTATTTTATACTGTTTTTTTCTGTGCTGATTTAAAGTTAGTTTTTCCTTTCTTAGTGACCCCCTAGATATTCTGCAGAGTTCTATGATAGAACTTAGCTCTCTGAAGTTCATTTACTGCACCAGATTGAGTTAAGTCGTGTTAAGGGTTATATCATGCTTTTGTAGCTTTATCAACTACCATATACAGATTTTCAACAAATATTTGTTAAATTAATAAAAAATATAGTAACACAAATAACACTAAAATGTAAAAAAAATTTATCGGCAATACTTATATGACTCTGAGATTTTAGAATCATATACCTAAATCTTTTAAGGGATAAAACATATATTGGGGTACCTGGGTGGTACAGCCTGTTAAACATCTGACTCTCAGTTTTGGCTCAGGTCCTGATCTCAGGATTGTGAGATCAAGCCCCACATCCAGCCCCTCATCAGGCTCCATGCTCAGAGTGGAGTCTGTTTAAGATTCTCTCTCCTTCTCCCTCCATCCCTCCTGCTCGTGCTCTTTCTAAAAATAAATACATTTTTAAAGGATAAGACATATAATTTCAAACTTTCGTCCTAACCTTTCAACTTATTATATAATTATTATTGGTCTTTGTAGTCAGTAATGACTTGAATTACAGTGACTACTTGTATGCATGGTGGTAAGTGAACAAAAACAAAAACAAAAATACAAGCAACTTATTTTGAAGAAGTTAGGTGTGCCAAATAGATTTAAATCAATTTTCTAGAACACTTGAATAGTGCTCCCTTCGGCAGCACATATACTAAAATTAGAACACTTGAATAATTAAGGTCAAATTAGATTTCCCCAGTCAAAATCCAGTTGTCATTGGTTTGTTTTAACTTTTTCAAGGCACATTTTTCTCTTAAATATTTTCAGAAAAACAAAGAGCATATAAATGTAGCTGAAGAGGATGGCATGTAAATGCATAGTTAGTTCACTTGCTCTATCTGATTAAACAACAACAACTTATTTTTAAGCAAGAATCCTATCTGAAGGATTGACTGTAAATTCTGATTCCTTTGGTAATGTTTGGTTATATTACATACCAATAAAGTTTTTATAGAAAATGCTATAACAGTTATTAAAAAAGGTAATATTAAGGTTATTATATACTCAGGTGCCTGGGTGGCTCAGTGGGTTAAGCCTCTGCCTTTGGCTCAGGTCATGATCCCAGGGTCCTGGGATCGAGCCCCGAATCAGGCTCTCTGCTCAGCAGGGAGCCTGTTCTCCCTCTCTCTCTGCCTGCCTCTCTGCCTACTTGTGATCTCTGTCTGTCAAATAAGTTAATAAAATCTTTAAGAAAAGAGATTATTATATGCTAACCACTTTGAATGTATGATAGGTAAATGTAACTTTGATCATTTAAAAGTATATTAGCCTAAAAACAATATAATTCCAAGTTTCACATAAAATTTCTCATAATGACTACTATTTCTGAATTATTATTGGCTTTTTTCAATTGTTAATAAAACATTTGGAGACAAAACAAATAAGGACCTAAAATAAAACATCTGCTATAAATAAGTAAAGTGATTACTTGTACCTTCAATATAAATGAATCATATACAATATAATTTATAGCAACAAGCATAAAAAATGCAACTGAAGAGACTAATCACTTAAATGAAGTTAATGCTTGTTTAATGTTATGTTTATTTCATGCTGCTATACCTTTTATTATAACTTTTATTTGATTATGGTTGTAATTAAGTTAATGACATATGCAATAAAAACCATGAGTGCTAATAGCTGATAACCTATTCCTTAATGAGAAACACTTTAGGTACTATTTGGATTTCTATAAACTCTATACCTATTAATAATATTAAAACAGGAACAAGTGCACAGATGCATAGACTTTCTTTAGCAGTGGTAGCTCGCTTTTGACTTTGGTTTACATTTTATTTTCCAACTCAAATTGCCTATGAGAAAATCAATAATGCAATTTTTAACAAATAAAACAACTGATATGTGCTCACATTTTTGTGAGTAATCATTAAGTAAATCCTTCAAACCAGACGGATCTCAATATATAAGCTTCCTTCACATCAACTAATAAATAGGTGTTGAAAGTGGTATAAATAGGTTGCATCTCAAAAAATAGAATGATACCATTAAATTCAAGAAAACATTATAGTAACTACCCAGGACAAGAAATGCAAATTTGTGATATGCATAGTAATGTTGAAATAATGTTCCTTAAGTATCCAGTGCTTTGCAGCCAATTACAGAGGAGTCCTATCCAGAGCAGAATTCAGCAAAGTAAAACCAATGGAACCAAACCTGACCAATGATCTATTTGTGTAAATAAATTTTGATTATAACACAGTCTCTCTCACTGATTTACAATCAATTGTATCATCTACAGCTGATTTTAAACTATAATAGCAGATATCATATGGCCCTTAAAGCCTAAAATATTTTCTATCTGGCTCTTTGCTGATCTCTGATCTAGAGCAATCCTTGGACAAATAATTTACTTGGAAGGTCCAGGTTGATTAATATTTCTTTTTCTTTTCTTTTCCTTTCTTTTTTTTTCTTTTTTGTTTTCTTTCTTTTTTGTCTATTCCTCAACCAATTCTCATTTATTGTCTGGGTTTCATAATCTGTAATTGAGTAGCCCAGAGTCTCAGACTTCGAATTTCCTTTTATCATGAAAGTTAGGAGGGCTGTGGAGCTGAGTATGCCTCATTAAAACTGAGTAATGACAGGTCTACTAAGTAGGTAGACACAAATCACAAAAGTCCTTAGTGGATGTTGTGAGATTTTCCTGAGAACGCAGTTCATGAAAAAATAATTCAGTTAACGCATGGTGGGATATTTCAAAAGTAATGGCAATATACATAAGAAAGGTAGATGGTTTTCTTTATGCTATATACTTTCTTTTCTTATTAGTTTTGCAGAGAATATAATAAAAATTAAAGCATTTCATTGTTAATTTTTATTTGGCATTTTAAACAAATCTGAGAGAACTTTTTTTTTCAAGAGGTGCATTGATCAAAATAAGCTACATTTTGCTATGGTAATAAACTTCTCCCAATTCTCAGCAGCTTTTAAAAAATAATGATTGTCATTTTTAATAAATGTTAATTATGGGACAGCTTTTGCTCTGTTTTTATGTTATTGTCACTCCATCTCTGCCATAAGCAAAGCAGCCCCTATCTGCAACATTGTAGGTCTTGTGGGAAAAGAAGCATGACAAACTGATCACTGTTTCTTAGAACATCAGCTCTGAAATGGTGAAAAAAGTCATCTGGCCATACTCTTAGATTCAAGAGCAACAGGAAATAGAATTCTCTTACAGGCAGAGAAACTAACAAGTTTTCTCCAAGAATATAATGCAAATATTTATATATTCTGAACAATTGTATTTTAAAAAACTGTTCAGGTTTTAATCTTAGATTCTTGGTAGGTTGTGTATATGGATATCATAAAATTCTGTAAATGTGTGAGTAATAAGCAATTTAGTGCAGAATCAACTACTTTGGGGTAGGAAAGGGTTATAAGAAAAAAATGAGTAATGAAAGTCAGAATTTGATGTCTTCTGATGAAAACTTCTTGAAAAATGTGTATACACACACACGTACACATGTAATAATTTACAAATGTCATGAAGCACAAAAGCAGAAATTGGAATATATTTCTGAGCTCAAAAGTTAACATTTCAAATGTATTTCTTAAATAGAGTATTCCGCACAGTATAATATGTTATCATTGCCTTTCACCTCTAGTGTCTCAAATTATTCGGACTTTTGATAACACTACATCAAATAGTTAGAGTGATCAAAGAATTACTTTAAATCATATGGTGAGAAAAAAAATTGTTTGATTTCGTTCATAATTTTAATTCTCCAATTTCCTCCTTGGAGAAGGTAAATGTCAGCACAGTGATGAAACCTCAATTACGTGACTGAGAGTGTTTTTTCTGAGGTCCTTTTGGGAGAGTGGATGGCTTTGTAGCCTTTGGCAGCAGCTAGGATAAGTGGCCGTTCAGAGTATATGGTTCGGCTTCTTCTCCTTGAAGTTGGGAGCAGGCAGATATTACTGGATCCTTTCAAAAAAAGCTCAAAGAGAACAATTGCTGAAAGTGGTCCTTAGAGGAGGAGGCAAATTCTCTTGAGTTTGAAATATATACGAAAGAGATACCATGTGTTAAACACTGGTGAAGTTGCTAAACTCCAGGAACAAAGAAGATACACTACCGCCTTCCAGAGGGGAAAAAAGGGACTTTAAAAAGGGAAGAGATTCATAGCTAACACTTAATCTATCAACAGTACTGAAATGTAAGAAATTGTGAAATCCCATCATAATATTTTAGAGTTGTATCTCAAGTTGTATCACAAATGACACATTTGCCAAGGAGACAGGAGAGGGGATTACAAAAGTGCACAAATACTAGGAAGCAAGAATCATTGGGAGTCACTTTGAAGATGATTAACATAAATGCCTATAACAATTAAATTTAGTACCTAGTTCTAGACATTCTTGGGACACTGGATCCATAGGAAGTGAGGGAAGAAGTCAGCTGTTAAACAAAAATCTATAGAAATGATATAGGCCTATGCATAAATCAAGAGAAGAATATTCTGGCATACCTCATGGAAATCAATTTTCATATTGATTAGAATATCTAGTTTCATTACATGCATATATAGATTCAATTAATAGTTGAGCTTTTTATCACTAATTGACTTTTTTGAGATTGTTTCAAATATATTTCCATCATGACCTTTCCCAAATCATTTTCTTCTGTGCCTATCTAAAAGACTTGTACTATGGTTTCTTGAGATCTATAAATGTTTTCAATCCCCTGTTAGTGCATTTTTATAACATTTGTGTTTACAAATGAGTATGCTTGATCAGAAAAGTTACACCTTACTAATCACCCTAATTCCTATATGCTATATACTTTTAAAATATTATTTGGAATTTGAGCATTCAAGTGGAGAAAAAAACTGTCTGTTTTGTTACTTTAAGCTTATTTAAGTTTTAGGAAATCAGTGGTATATACCAGTTTAAAATAATAATTTAAAGACTCACATGTATATTTAAACCTAATTTCTTAAACAACAACACTGATAAAAAAAATATTCAAGACATCATCTCCTAAATGCATAATATGGCTGTGTTATTCCCACAACATCAATCCAAAAAGAAATTCTCAGGTTCTTATCACATCCAAAGGGCATTATAATTTTCATTTTTAACACTTTAGGAAAAACTTATTATAAAATCTTATTAAGCATTAGAATATATTATGCTCCCAGATAAATGATATTACTAAGTAATCTTGAAGACGAACCTCTAAAGAGAATCCCAAAGGAAATACTTGGAATTTACTCTTCAGTGAGCAAAATAAGGAAAGAAACATTGTATCCTAATATTAGTAATGGTAGATTAGTAGTATTAACTCCTGAAAAACTACTGATCATAAAAGATTCTTTTTAATTTATTTAAAAAAACTTTATAGACCTTATAAGAAAAAAGCACTTATCTAGGCAATGAATACATATATCAAGACATCTATCTATATCCCAATGAAAATAATAGATCAATAGAAAAAAATTTAAATAAACATGTCTATAAATGCGCTTCCCTTCATACATAAAATATGAAAACATTCAAAATGTGGAAAGATTGCAAATTAGGAAAAAATCCTTCAAGATTTTGCTAGGAGCCCTTGAGTTTACAATCATCAGTGTTGTCATATGCTTGAAGATTTTAAAAACAATATTTTATAATTGAATATATGTTTTGAAGTTGGAAAAAATGACTAGCAATTCACTTTAGGGAAGGAATAGGGTTTTAAAATTACCTTTTTATTTACATAGAACTTTTAGTAGTATTTTTACATTTTATTCTAATTTAAATTTAAATTTTTAAAATCCATTTTTCACACATATTCTCAGTTATTTAAAATGAGGGGTGCCTAGGTGGCTCAGTTGGATAAATGTCTGCCTTTGGCTCAGGCCATGGTCTCGGGGTCTTGGGATTGAGCCCTACATCAGGCTCTGCTCATCTAGGAGTCTGCTTCTCCCTCCCTTGCATTAATTATTGGTTATTTTTACTGACAGTTGATGACTATGGAGGAGCTAAATAACTTAATGACAACTGTTAGTTATTATTAATATATGTAATACTAATAACAGGAAACCTAGAGCTTCTCAGATATAGAAGAGATGAAAAGAGGTTGTATTTGAGGGATCATATGATAGATTCCTAAACAAATTATTTTGCTTAAAGTTTAGAAAAATATGAGATTAAATTAAAATTACTTGTTTAAGATTTAGAAAAGATGTGAAATACATTTTTTAAAGGAAACATGAAGTGAATATCTGATAAAATGGGAAGCAGAGAACCCTAAATTTAAAAAAATGTGATTCTTTGAATGAATAGATCAGTAAGCTTAAAGAAAAAAAGCGATCAAAAATATATGTATTTTAGAAATGTGAAGGGGGAAAGCTATAAGAAAGAGAGCAAATATTATGATAAACAAACTAGAAAACTACAAGGAAACTGTTGATATCTTAGTAAAATAGAAACAAACAAATATGACATAAGACATACGAGTACACTTATATTGGCTAACCATATCTGAAAATAAAAAAATATTCAAAATTAATCTTTTAAAATAAGCATTTGGAGCATATATTTCTAAAACTGAGTTCCAACTATCTGGTAAAGAACAGATAATTAGACATATTTCAAAGATCTGGGACAGAAATATATGAAAAGCTTTCCATTCAACATTAGAAAATCAGTACATAACTTGAAGTGCACAATCGATCATACTAAAAAAGGAAAAATGATTATATTTTGCTTATGACTATGAATGTAAATATTTTAATTAAACATTAGCAAGTAATTTACAAAACAATGTTCTATTATTTTATTAGGATAAGGTTCTAAGACAAAATCCCAAATAAATGTTTATTTCTCTTGTATTAAATGGTGCGGTACAAATGGGTCCTCTAGTGACACAGGCTAGCAGGAAAATTATGCCCTCCACAATATATGCATTTCAGGATTTACCATCAATTGCTATTTGTAGGCACTGGAACAAAGAGAACTTCAAGGACAAGAATCCTTTTTTTTTTTTTTTTTTAATGAGATCAACAAAAAGCTAAATATGTCATTTTTTCATAGTTCATTACCTCAAATTCTGCCATAAAAACACAATTAGCTGAGGGAGGGATAAAAAACTGTAGTTTGGCCTAGTAGCTAATTGTGCAACTTAAACTATGGATCCTATTACTAAAAAGAATGAAGTAGATACTAAATACCATGAAAATTATTTTGTCACGAAAACCAAGGAAACTTTCTTATCCTAAAAATGCAGAGGAGGTTTAAAATCTATTACAGGGGCACCTGGGTGGCTCAGTGGGTTAAGCCTCTGCCTTCGACTCAGGTCATGATCCCAGGGTCCTGGGATCCAGCCCTGCACTGGGCTCTCTGCTTAGCGGGAGCCTGCTTCCTCCCCCTTCTCTCTCTGCCTGCCTCTCTGCCTACTTGTGATCTCTGTCTGTCAAATAAATAAATAAAATATTTTAAAAAATAAAATAAAATAAAATCTATTGCAATCATTCACTGCACCCTTAAAGTGTGACTAGGGAAAACACTGTTGGTCCTGTCTTCAAAATCCAATGACTCTCCAATATCTCCACTTCTGCAAATTTAGAATGCATTGATACCAATGTTTTGGAATACTGCAATGGCCTTCTAACATGCCTTCTTGCTTCTATTTTTTGCTGGCTCATAATAGAGCACTATGTCATCAACCAGAGAAACAGGCAAAATAACAACAACAACAAAAACAAAGAAATAAGTTAGAAGTCTCAAAAATATTTTGAAGTAAGGAAGACTAGATAAGTTAACATTCCAGGGAAGTGAAATATTTATGTAACTAAATTGCATTCACTTTTCTAAGGGACGCAGTTACCAATTTTTGGTACAAGCAAAAAGCTGTAGCACAGGGTGGGTTCTAGGAAGTAAACAAATGAGCAGATTTTTGAATGCCATGTAAAATGAAGAGATAAAATTAGGGGTGCCTGGGTGGCTCAGTCAGTTAGGCATCTGATTTTGGCTCAAGTCATAAGCATCAGATTCAGTGCTCAGTGGGGAGTCTTCTTGTCCTTCTGCCTCACTCGTGACTCATGATCTCTCTCTTTTTCAAATAAATAAAATCTTTTAAAGAAACAAAAAAGAATGAATAGATAAAATTAGAGACATAAGCGGATGTATATATAAATACAAGGTAAATAGAAGATACTCAAACTTAATACAGAGATAAATACAGATGAGTACATGAAACCAAATATGAAACATTCAAAAATAACTAATTCATACTCATAATTTATTCTGCTCCTGCACACACTGACCTCCCTGCTTTTTTGAAGATCACCAGATTCCTCACCATAATTTAAAATTGTTGAAAGTTAAATACTTTTTTCTTTAATGCCAAGAAATTTACAGGATATTGACTATTGTTATTGTTGTTTATCTCCATTTAAGATATACTACTGAATCCATTCAGTGAAACCAAGAAATAATTTATAAAAGTATTGGTATATCAAAAAATTTTTTCTTCTTTTGATGATCATATGCTTGCATTCCTAGAAAATCTGGCAATCAATAAAAAATTCTATGATTATTAAGAGAATTTTGTTAAGGACTATAATCAAACTAAATGTAAGGAAATCAATAGCTTATCTTCCAAACTAGCAAAATTCATACATTTTAGTTATAGAGAAAATATTAAATATATTTTATTTATAAATAAATAAATTTATTTATATAATATATAAAAATATATTTAATAATAAATAATCAAATATATATTATATATTATATATTATATATATTTATAAATAAATAAAATAAATAGAAATATTTATATTTACATGTATAAATGTAAATATTTATAAATACTTACATATATTTATAAATAAATAAATACATTTTACTTACAGGGAAAATATTAAAAAATAGCCTATACTTCTCTAGGGACTTTCAAAACATCATGAACAAAATATACAAAGATTCGAGTCTCCTTGCAATTTAAATTTGAGAACTTGGAATCAATAGAAATAATAACAAATAATTACAACACATGTGATAACATGATTATTGTGAAAGAAAATGGAAATTAGAAATGGATTGGTATAAATGGAATATAAAGGATTATTACGAGGAGAATATAATTGTCTCTCTTCTATAATTCATCCTCTGCATCCAAATATTAAGAGAACTTTCTTCTTATCTTTTTTTTTTTTAAGAGAACTTTCTGAAAGGAAACCTGGCTACATCAATTGTTTGCTCAGAACATTTCCTCAGCTCTCAAGCTGGCATGACATAAACTATGCCTCATGATTTTGTTTCAGTGTGCATATTCAGAATCATCTTAACTACTATCCACAAAGGATGAGATACTTTGGAAACAGTATAATGCTACTTTCTCTGC
Organism: Taxidea taxus jeffersonii; assembly: GCA_003697995.1. NCBI lineage: Eukaryota > Metazoa > Chordata > Mammalia > Carnivora > Mustelidae > Taxidea > Taxidea taxus. The sequence continues at coordinate 34,561 of ML103167.1, forward strand.
TTAAAATATTCTGCTATCTTTAAGACTAGATAGTTCATATTTATACAACACCCTGCTGAGTTTTATTATCTTTTCTGAAACCTCTTGTGACCTTTCACAAATACAGTTAATCAATCTCTATTTCACATATGAGTTTTATATGTATAATTCACTTAGATTACTATACCGTAATCTTTTTTTTAAAGATTTTATTTATTTATTTGATAGAGAGAGTGAGAGAGCACAAGCAGGCAGAGCACCAAAGGGAGAGAGAGAAGCAGGCTCTCCGCTGAGCAGAGAGCCATATGGGGCTTGATCCCAGGACCTTGGGACCATGACCTGAGCCGAAGGCAGTCACTTAACGACTGAGCCACCCAGAGGCCCAACTACACAGTAATCTTATGTTTACATAACATATACTTACGATGACACTGCCATTATTATATACATGGTATATTCTTTCCCTTTGTAGGCCGTGAGCAACTTGAAGACTGGGACATTTGTCATTTTTATCCTTTTTTATCTCATAAGAATAGAAGAATGCTTGGTATATTATAATTATTCAATACATGTTTGAGTAAATGATGAATAAATAAATAAGAATAACAAAAAATAATTTCATCTATGGACTATGAGACTGTATTTTCAAAAAGTCATTTGTATTCGGAGACGGCACATACTGCTAAGTAAATATTTTTTTGTTTAAATAAGTGGATTCTGCAGATCAGTTTGACAGTTTCCAAGGCTATAGAAGGTGTAGCATTAGCAAGTAGCAAAACTTTTAGACCACCAGCTCATATTTATGCCATAGATTTTCAACAGCACAGTATTTATGAATGTGATATTGGAGAGGATCTTAAATTTTAATGAGGTGTTGATATTACATGCAGATGAAGTATCCCAATCTACATAATATATACAATTTCTTTTTGTACAGAAACCAAAAGGTTTGATTTGATTAAATATAAAACCTGGACATATGATAAAAAATATGTTCACAGAATGGTTTCAATATATAACCAAACTTTAATCTCATACAAAGACTGAAGAAAATATCCTTATTTTCTCTAGACCATGAGTATTTTTTTATTGCTGGGTATTCTTTTTTTTAAAATTTCTTTACTTTTATTGTTTTTAAGTAGACTCCACACCCAGTATAGAGCCCAATGCCAGGCTTGAACTCACAACCCTGAGATCAAGACCTGAGCTGAGATCAATGGTGAGACACTTATTGACTGAGCCACCCAGGCGCCCCTGATTGCTGAGTACTTTTTTGTTAATATTGTGTTTCAGATGCCAAAAGCGTAAAAATTATTAAAATAAGGATTATAACATAATATAATCCTTATCCTTGGGATATGGGAGAGTCTACTACCATTAATATTACTTTTAAACTTAAGAGTAAGGCAAACAGACAGCACAAAGGAATACTGCCATTTGTCTATGAGAGCACAAATATTTAATATTATATATGACATAGATGGCAGTATGAAATTTTGAAGTATATATACCATTTTATAAGAACTAAATAGGATTACTTGAATATGATACATAGCACCATCATAATCATATTTCATACTGTGATTTTTCTGTAATTGTAAAATTATATTAAATTTTCCAAAAGGATTTTGATTTAAAATATTTTTTAAGGGGGTTTGCCTTCAGGACCAATATGTTTTTTTTTTAAAGATTTTATTTATTTATTTGACAGACAGAGATCACAAGCAGGCAGAGAGGCAGCCAGAGAGAGAGAGAGAGGAGGAAGCAGGCTGTCCGCAGAGCAGAAAGCCCGATGCGGGGCTTGATCCCACGACCCTGGGACCATGACCTGAGCCGAAGGCAGCGGCCTTAACCCACTGAGCCACCCAGGTGCCCCAGGACCAATATGTTTTGATAGTAATCTTTGATGGCTCTGATATTTGTAGTAAAAAAAATCATAAAATTCTGCCAGTTTTAGTTTTTAACTAGCTAAAAAAATTATTAAGAGTAGAAGAGCTATCAACAATTAACAATGAAATTTTAGGGAAAGTAAGTTCACAATTTAAGTAAATAAATTAATACAAAGCTAAAATATATGGAACTATAAATAATTCTAAAGAACTAAAAGGAAGAATTGAGGTGCTCACCTATGAAGCTTTTTGAAGTAAAAACTTTGAACACAGTACAAGATGATTAATTATTTTTACTTTACATTATGTTTCTATGCATGTACATATTTTATTCTTTACATATTAGTTTGAATATTTTATTTTTTATTTGACAGAGAGAGAGGGAGTACAATTAGGCAGAGTGGCAGGCAGAGGCAGAGGGAGAAGCAGGTTCCCTGCTGAGCAGGGAGCCCAATGTGGGACTCAAGCCCAGGACCCTGGGATTGTGACCTGAGCCGAAGGCAGATACCTAACCAACTGAGCCACCTAGGCACCCCTTTTCATGTTACTTTGGAACAAGTATTTAACAAAGTTTTTTTTTTTTTTCCGGGTTTTTTTAGGGCTTTTAAAATCTCCAAGTAGTTAACATACAGTGTTATATCAGCACCAGATGTAAAATATAGTGATTCAACAGTTCTATACATTACTCAGTGTTTATCCTGATAAGTGGGATTAACCTCTTCACCTATTTCACCCATTTCCCCACCTACCTCCCCTTTGGTAACTATCCGATCTCTATAGTTAAGAGTCTCTCCTTTGGTTTCTCTCTCTCTTTTTCCCTTTGTTCCTTTGTTTTTGTTTCTTAAATTCCACATGAGTGAAACCTTATGGTATTTGTCTTTTTCTGACTGGCTTATTTTGCTTAGCATTGTATTCTCTAAATCCAACCATGTTGTTGAAAATGGCTGTTGAAAAAGATTTCATTCTTTTTTTATGGCTGCAGAATATCCCAGTGTGTATGTGTTTGTGTGTATGCATGTGTGTGCATATACCATAGCTTCTTTATCCATTCATCTCTTGATAGACAGTTGACTTGCTTCCATAATTTGGCTATTGTAAATAATGCTTCAATAAACATAAGGATGCATATATCCCTTTGAATTAGTGTTTTCATATTCTTTGAATAAATACCCATCTAATATAGTCTTTGATACCTTAAGTGACTTTGTCAGAGGACAAAGTAGGTGCAATTTAATAACATGCAAAGGAGTTCAGTGAATCCCATCATCTGCCATTTCACGTATATTATCTTTTAAATAAGAATTATTTTCTTGTCTAATAAAAAGTAAATATTCTGGAGATGATCTACTTGACAGATAATTTTACAGCAGATTTTTTAAAGAGATTTTACTTATTTATTTGCTAGAGAAAGAGAGAGAGAGAACAAATAGTGGGAGCAGCAGAGGGAAAGGGAAAAGCAGGCTCCCAACTGAGCAAGGAGCCCCATGTGGGACTTGATTCCAGGACCCTGGGATCATGACCTGAGGCTGAAGGCAGATGCTTAACCAACTGAGCCATACAGGTGACCCTATAGCAGATTTTTTTTGTAGGTGAACATGATCAAAGCCCAAGAATGGTAGACATAAGTTAGTTACATGGAAGAGGAAGACAATACCCAAAGGGTACAAATAAAAAAAAATTAAGAGAGAACATGTGTGCAGGGGAGGGGCAGAGGAAGAGGAAGAGAGAGGATCTCAAGCAGGCTCCCTTACTGCAGAGCCATCACAGGGCTCAATCTCAGGACCTCGAGATCATGATCTGAGATGAAACCAAGAGTCAGATGCTTAACAGACTAAGCCATCCAGGCACCCCAGGGTAGGAAGGAAGTATTAATGGGGAGAATGAAGAGGGTTCTGAAACAGAGACAACACATTTGTTAATTTTCCAAACCTGTTTCCGCCCTCCAATGTCTATTACAGGGATCCCCTGCTCTTCAAAAGTTCAGGTTTGCCACTTAGCCGTTAAGAAAGACCTACATTAGTACCTGTTCTTGCTAACTGAAAGAAATTTCTGACAAGGATTTTTGTTTTTATGGAAAAAGGTAGTAAGTGAAAATAGCATTCAACATTTGTTTTGCAGCAAGCCATTGTAGTGGTAGCACACACCTCAAGCCGCAAGAGTGGTGCCACCAAGCTCCTTCCCTGGCAATGACACTCAGCATCTTGGAATCAAGCTGCCAGAGCTCTGAATGTGTCTGTGAGCAACTGTGCTTTATCTCGATTTATTGTGTGCATTCTTTAGCAAGATGTGTTCTAAGGTCCCAGAAAAGTCAAATAGGATATTTTTGGGGTCTGAGAATGCTCAAAAATTTTTGATATCAGTTAATGGTAATTACTTCTTTGCTTTCCACCATTTCTGCTTACCATAAGTTTTATAGAAACACTCTATTTTGGATAGTGGGGAAACCTGTATGTTTAAGAGTCATGGTTCTAATTTAAGGCACAGAATATGGCAGGGGTGAAGTATTTAGTATATTTGAGTATTGACTGGCCTTTATCCTCACTTCTGTCACTTTATCAGTAGACAAAATCATCAGACTTTGTGACTTATCTTCTTTCTTTTTCATTCCTTTCCTCCTCCCTTCCTTCCTCTCTTATTTCTTTTCTCCTACTTATATTTCTTCTCCTCCTCCTCCTTCTTCTCTCTCTCTCTCCCATTTTTTTTCTCTTTTAGATTATTCATCAGTACTCAAAGATGTCTGGATGGCCAAGTGGTTCTTTCTACTCAACAGATATATATCTGCATACCTCCATATAGGATCATCTACTTGAGATACTGTAGTTTACAAAAGGTCATTACTGCAAAATGCATACTTTTCTGAAATGTTAAAAACAAAATATTTAAGGTTTTTGGTTTGTATTAGTATGTGACATAAAACCATTTATTTACTTTTTTTAAAGATTGTATTTATTTATTCATGAGAGACAGAGACACAGAGGCAGAGGGAAAGTAGGCTCCCCACAGAGTAGGGAGCCCTGTGTGAGACTCGGTCCTGAGATCATGACCTGAGCTGAACGCAGGTGCTTGAGTGACTGAGCCACCCAGTCACCCCAGAAAATCCATTTATTTAAAATTGAGTATCATATTGCAGATCCAAGTATGTCAAAATTTTGGTGAAATAAATATTTTTAAATATATATTTGGGAACTAACGTACATGAAATATGTTACAAATGGGTAGAGATTAAGTTATGTTTAATTATTTATCTAATGGCTTTATTTATTAAAACCACTGTTTATGTATTCATAAGAAATGACACAAATAAGCATCCTTAAAAATATAACTGAAGATTAAAACTATTTGTGGATGGAGACAAATTTTACTATTTATAAATTAATTCCACTGGTCCCTTTTAGCAATTTCTTAATTAGTCATAATATGCAAATATATGGAAACTTCTCTGAAACATGAAAGCTACTAATAGCATCACTGCTTTTTTTTTTTTCAATTTTAAAATGAGATAATTATATCATCCTTTGAAATGATGGCTTAAGAAATCAGTTTTTATCTTGTCACTTTCCTAGGGAAGCTGCAGTAGGAGAAAATTACTTTATAATAGAAATATTCAGAAATTCTTCCAGTAGAGTGTAGTATGTCACATTTATAGCCCTTTATTTTAGGGCGTGTGAAACCTTCCATGTGCTCTGAAAAACATTTTGTACTGTTTAACTTGTGTGACTTGCAATTAATCTCAGTGTAACAGAACAGCAGGAAATATTTCTGAGGTTTAAGAATGTTTTCTTTCCCCAATTTTTCTTACAGTATGTAATCTGGACATGTTAGGAGAAAATTAGTTTTCCTAAAATTATAATACAATATTGTTGTAATTCCTGGCACTTTTGTAGCAAGTTGCTCTTCTGTGTGTTTCTTTCAAAGTTATTATTACAGTGAGGTGATCATTTTACTCTGACAGTAAGCTGTGTATTTATTGCTGTCATCAGCTGTACTCTTGCCTTATTGGGTATCTTCACCTGCTCCTTTACTGGCCCCTCCAACTGAGAATGTTTCACAATTTCATTCTCCATTAGTCATCTGATTTAGTTAAGTCACTTCTCTGAACCCTGGTTTCTTAATGTGTGAAACAGACAAATTATCCTAGTGGATTTCTAATCTTTCTCCCAGCTCATCAAATATATAAGGTTTTGTTTTGTGTCTGATCTCCCCAAGGACAAGCTCCTCCTTGTGATTTTCTTCCTGCAGTACACCGCCATATACCCAGTTATTCACATTTAACTTTTCAAAGTGTATCCTTTTCTTTATCCTTATGCCTACACACATACACACAGACACACACAGAAACAAACAAAAACCCATCTCAAGTATTTTGTTCTTCTTTTTTTAAATTAAATTAAATTTTATTTTATTTTCAGTGTTCCAAAATTCATTGTTTAGGCACCATACCCAGTGTTCCATGCAATACTTGCCCTCCTTAATACCCACCACCAGGCTCATCCAAACCCCCACCTCCCTACCCTCCCAAACCCTCAGTTTGTTTCTCAGAGTCCACAGTTTCTCATGGTTTGGCTCCCCATCTGATTTCTCCCAACTCCACCTCTCTATATCCCAATGTCTCCCATGTTATTCCTTTTGCTCCACAAATAAGTGAAACCATATGATAATTGACTCTCTCTGCTTGACTTATTTCACTCAGCATAATCTCCTCCAGTCCCATCCATGTTGATACAAAGATCTAAAGAATTCCTCAAACTCAACATACAAAAAACAGATAATCACATCAAAAAATGGGCAGAAGACATGAACAGACACTTCTCCAAAGAAGAGCTACAAACGGCTAGCAGACACATGAAAATAGGTTCATCATCACTAGCCATCAGGGAGATTCAAATCAAAACCACATCAAGATACCACCTTACACTAGTTAGAATGGCCAAAGTCAACAAGACAGTAAACAACAGGTGTTGGAGAGGATGTGGAGAAAGGGGAACCCTCTGACACTGTTGGTGGGAATGCAAGTTGGTGCAGCCACTTTGGAAAACAGTGTGGAGATTCCTACAGAAATTAAAAAATAGAGCTACCCTATGACCTTGCAATTGCACTACAGGATATTTACCCCAAAGATGCAGATGCAGTGAAAAGAAGGGCCATCTGTACCCCAATGTTCATAGCAGCAATGGCCACAGTCACCAAACTGTGGAAAGAACCAAGATGTCCTTCAATGGATGAAAGAATAAAGATGATATGGTCCATATTTTGTTCGTCTTAATGTTTGTTCTTTTCTCCATTCTCTTCTCATTTTTCTCATGTTAATTTGGATACACATTAACTTGATCCTAAATTCCTGGCAAGCATTAGTTTCAAACCATCCTTCTCTCAAATTTGCCAGAAAAGTTCCATTCATGATCAAATGCATTCCTTACCCTTCTACCTACCAAATTAATGGTAAACATAATAAATTCTAACATTCACGATTCCAACCACTATCTACAATTCTAGCTCTATTGGTTACCACCAAACTATATACAACTCTGCTTCATCTGAACTGAACAATGTAGTTTTCTTAAAAAGAGAAATCTTAAAAAGAAAAAGAAAAATGGGGGCAGTCCCATTATTTGCTTAATGCTGCTTAGTTTTATTTAGTTTGATATTATTTTATTTATTTAGCTTTATATCTAGAAATTTCATGCATATGTTATATGCTTTCTTTCCTTCCTTTGGAACTTTTTTCTTGTCTCATCAAAGACAAGGTCTTCATGACAGTCCCATACAGTTGCCATAGTGATTTTGTCATCAAAAGTAAAAGCTGAAGTAAATCTAGAACCAACTCACTAAGTTTTCATACAAGAAAATGAGTGTCAAATTGCTCAACAATCTGACAAAATCATTTTTATTTGATGGCAAACCCAGGGCTATGATAGCTCACTCCAAAATATGGAAAATTTTATGAAATTATAAGCTGATTTATTTCCTTTGGTGCACTAAAGTACTTCAAACCTTTATTACTGTAGTTATTCTAGTCTCCTTTGAATTATTATATTTGCATATTTATAGTTTTCTTCTAATAGATTATCATCTCCTTATTTGTAGAAAATATGTCTCATTTACCCTTTTTATTACCTTTAAAATGGGGAAAATATGTATGAAAAGTATCTTCTGGTCATGAAGTCATGACCAAAGATTCAGTTAACTGAAATATTCATGGGCTTACTGATGACATGTACATCTATCTGTAGCTATAGCTACATTTGTATCCATATCTAGAGATATACATACTTGTAGTTGTATCTATATATATGCCTATATTTGCAAATAGTCATTTAAAAAATAGCATAACGTAGTACCCCTTTTCCACAAATGTACTAAAAATCAATGAAATTCATGGCTAAAAATTGCTTCCTATGGTCATATGTAATTGCAGAACTAATTTAACTTTTAAGTTTGAAGAACATGACACAAATGATCAAAATGGTTTGATATATAATTGAATTATTAGTTAAACATTTTTACCAGTTCTGCATGAAATCATAATTTGCTCATAGTTAAACTACCTTCTTAGGCTACCTTTGATATTTTAAAGTTGCTCAGATGTCTAACATTCTGTTTTTCTTTGAAGAAGAAAAGTTCTTCCCTCCAAACAAAATTACAATTGAACTCTAACTTATTGAAACAAAAATAAAACATACAGGTATGCATAATCTTCCACATGTATCTCTGGGGAGACATCTAAATTTTCTATTGTCTTCCTTTGTGTATATTATAAAACAGAAAAATATCTATACTTTGTTATCTAGCCTGCTTAAGTTTATCTTTGATTTTCTTAAACATATATACTGTGCATAATTTGTTGATTAGTTGATTGACTGAGTTTTGGTTTATTGTTGCAAAGAGAAACCACACATATGTTAGCCATCACTCCTCAATCTTCCCACTCATCCCAGCTGTGGGCAACCTTTAATCTCTACTCTCTGGATATAGGTTTGTCTCTTCTGGACATTTCATATAAATGAAATTGCAGGGGGACGCCTGGGTGGCTCAGTTGGTTAAGCGCTGCCCTCGGCTCAGGTCATGATCCCAGCATCCTGGGATCGAGTCCCACATTGGGCTCTTTGCTCGGCAGGGAACCTGCTTCTCCCTCTGCCTCTGCTTACCACTCTGTCTGCCTGAGCTTGCTCTCTCTCTCTAATAAATAAATGAATAAATTAAATCTTTAAAAATAAATAAATAAATGAAATTGTAGGATATGTGGTCTTTTGTGACTGAATGCGTTCATCTAACATAATATTTTCAAGGTTTATTCATGTTGTAGCATGTGTCCAGACTTCATTCCTTTTTTATGACTGGATAATATTCTATTGTAAAGATATCCCACATTCTGTTCATCCATTCATCAACTGATGGCCACCTGAATTTTTTCTACTTTTGGGACTATTAGATATTTGTGTACAAGTTGTTGTAGACATACATCTTCATTTCTTTTGGGTATATACCTTGGAGTGGAATACTAGATCATACAGTAACTCTATGGTTAGCTGTTTGAGGATCTGCCAGACTGTTTTCCACAGCAGCTGCATCACTGTACAATCCCATCAGCAGTTCATGAAGATTCTAATTTCTCCGTATCTTTGCAACACTTTTTATTTACTATCTTTTTACTACAATCATCCTAATAGGTGTAAAGTGGTACCTCATTGTGATTTTAACTTGCATTTCCCTGATAACTAACAAAGAACAACTTTCCATGTGTTCCTGGCCATCAGTGTAACTTCTTTGGAGAAATGTCTATCCAAATCCTTTCTGCATTTGTTAACTGGGTTGTTTGTTTTGCTGTTGTTATTGCTATTGTTGCTGAGTTGTAGGAGTTCTTTATATATTCTGGATATGAATCCCTTGTCAGATATGTGACTTGAAATATTTTCTCCCATCCTGTATGTTCTCTTTTATTCAGTTGATAGTGTTCTTTGATGCACAAAAGTTTTTAATTTTGAATGAGTCATTTTATCTATTCTTTCTTTTATTGGCTGTGCTTTTGGTGTCATGTCAAATAAACCATTGCCAAAAATTAAAGTTTTCTCCTATCTTTTCTTCTAGATTTTTATAATTTTAGCTTTTATGTTTCAAATAACTCAATATAATTTGAATATAATTCAATATAATTTGAGTTAAAATTTTTATGTGGTGTAAGTTAAGTCCTTTGTCTATTTTTACATGGCTTGTCTTTTTAAGAGTTGTAAGTCCATTTATTTTTATGCAATTATATATGATAGTCTCCTCCTCTGGTTTGTGACTTCCTTGGAGCGGGCCTATCTTCCCAATTTTAGCATCTTCAGGACCCAGCCTGAGGCTAGGCATAAAGTAGATGTTGTAAATTATTTATTGAGTTTACACACAAGGTATCTAAATAATACTAATCATATTATTATCTAAGAAAGCATAAGGCAGGTTTTATATTCTATATATTTTTTTTATTAATAATACTTAGGGTTTGAAATCACCTAAAGTGTCTGCCTTTATTGTATTTCCTTGATGCTCTCTATTGCTGGCTCAATTCAAGCCTAAATCATATTGGTTCCTCCTTCTTTCCTTAGAAGCCTTTATTATTAATCTCCTTTCCTTTTCAATCATCCTAAACCAGAACATGTGGGTAAAGAAGACCTAATTCAAGTGAGGACAACCCCATGTATACAGGGATGACATGCTTCATGAAAACCTGGAGAACCTCTTAGCTAATGGATAGTCATACCAGTACCCACAATAGCTTAGGGTGCTCGGTCTTTTAAATTTGGATGTTTATGAGAAATGGCTCATCTTTTAATGACTTCTAAACAAATACCCCAGGAGGACAACAGTTTGGAAATTTGGCTTTATTGGCATTTAATATATATATGAGTATGTGTATATATGTGGTATGTATAAAATCTTCCATAAACATTTTTGGAGAGATATAAATGTTTTATTTATCTTATATTATTTATTTTTTATTATATTTCTTTGTGTAGACTACAAAATACAGATAAAATCTGTATATGTAACTGATTGCTGAAATATCTTTGATTTTTAAAAAAATATATATATCCTGGGCATGATTTCATATTAATCGATTTTTTGAGAAAGTCTGTATTATGTAAGATTGCTGAGAATTACTCAGTAGAACCAAACAAAATAAAATACAACAAAAAGATTCATCTGAGAGAAACAGGAATAGGTAAAAAGACTTTGAAGCAGGGAGACATTTTGAAACAATGAACAAAGGTAGGAAAAGATAATCATTTTCATTAAAGGAAGAATATAAATGGTTGGTGGAGACAGATAATGAAAATATCTTTGGCCTATGTTTGAATGTGTCTTGGTATTTTACTTCATGTACTAGGATGCAGTGGGAAATTAGAGATTGGCTCTGGACTATACAACGACATCAAAACATTCAGTTAGGGATGCCTCGGTGGCTCAGTCAGTTAAGCGTCTGCCTTCAACTCAGGTCATGATCCCAGGATCCTGGGATGGAGTCGCTTGTACCACTCCCTGCTCAGCAAGGGCCCTGCTTCTCCCTCTGCCTGCTGCTTCCCCTACTTGTGTGCATGCTCTCTCTCTCTCTCTCTCTGACAAATAAATGAATAAAATATTTTTTTTAAAAATTCAGTTAAGGGGCACCTGGTGGCTCAGTGGGTTAGGCCTCTGCCTTCGGCTCAGGTCATGATCTCGGGGTCCTGGGATCGAGCAGCGCATCGGGCTCTCTTCTTAGTGGGGAGCCTGCTTCCCTCCCTCTCTCTGCCTGCCTCTCTGCCTACTTCTGATCTCTCTCTCTGTGTCAAATAAATAAATAAAATCTTTAAAAAAAATTCAGTTAAATGGGAAAAAAAACACCTTACTGAGAAAAAAATATATCATTACTCAAAGTGCTTATTGTTCATTGTATAGAAGAAGTTAGCTAAAATTTTCAAGTAAACAAAATACTCCATCATTGATTGTAGAGGCATCATCAGTGTAAGTAAAATATCAGCTGGACAAATTAGTCTCTCATATAAACACTGGACTTTCCAATTCTGGAACTTACAAGATAAGTGATTTTTTAAAAAAGATTTTATTTATTTGTGAGAGAGAGAGAGAAAGAGAGAGAGAGAGAGAGTGAGCATCAGCTGGGGGAGGGGCAGAGGGAGAGGAAGAAGCAGACTCCCTGCTCAGCACAGACCTAGACATGGGGCTCTAACCCAGGACCCTGAGATCATGACCTGAGCCAAAGCCAGACACTTAACTTAACTGAACCACCCATGCACCCCAAGATAAGTGATTTTCCCAGGTCATTTATTTCTCTGATATTCAGTTACTTCATTTTAAAATGAAATATCTGATTCAAAGAGTGGTTGTATGTTAAAAGTGAAATAGAATGATTTCAAGTGGACACAGAATCTATCATGTAATAGAAACTCCCTCTTCCCTCCTCCAGTCCAGGATCTCTTACTCAGATATATGATATGATTAAATCATGTGATATTCCTCTGCCTTTTAATTTTACTGTCTATGCCAATGGAGAGTATCACAGTGTCTAAAGAATCAAGACAAGTAATGCATGACAGAAAACAACATAATTTGATGCTGGGATTTAGGGTGAATTAAATACATTTTATATGATTCATTTAATTCACATGATGCACCAAATACCTCACTGTGGTGAACATAAAAAAAGTTATATAAGTAACATATTTTTTAAAGTTCTTTATTGAGAATTATGTAAATTAATTTTACCACATGCATTCAGTAACAATTCAAAGACAATTAGGGAGCATATATTATGTGTCAAGGACAGTTCTAAGATGTAGGATATATAATAACAAATCATTATGCTTATGCTATTGTATGGCAAGGAATAATGTTGCAGATTTACAGGGGGTTACATTACCATGTTATACAAAAATGCCATGAGAGTGGTAGATGCAGATTACAGAGGGTGGGGGTGGGTGTAGAGGGGACCATGGCACAAGGCAGGGTTGTCACAGGCCCATGTGGTATCTTTGTGTGAGAACAAGGAACCTCTTAACTCCATGCAGACACATTCCTAAGCTAGGGAGTAAGGCTGATGATTTGAATGCCAACTGGATTTCACACCCTATCTGTCCCCTTGGTTAGTGTCTTTGCACAATACATACAAGGTACAACAGCTTTGTGGCCCTAGATCAGGGATTATATCGCAGTTTTATTTTGGTAATAGCATTAAAGAGTTTCACCACAGTGCTAACTAGCAAATTAGCAATGGAACTTCCAAACTAGGGACCCGGGTGGTGACAAATACACTGCAAAGAGGAGTGTGAGTAGCAAAGACAGAAGTGTCATTTTACACTCTCAGTTTTGGTAAAGCCTTGTTGTTGTATTTAGTTCCCTCCTCTCAATAGAATAATGGGTTTCCTAGCAGCCTCGGTCCAGGAAAATTTTCATGCTGGCAAACTATTCCCCTGCTCCTCTTGGTTGGTTCCTGTCAGAGTCCCCTGACTGCTGGATGATTCACATTCTGTTCACATCTCATTCTCTGAGTTTATGGTTTTCAAATATTTTCCCTGCCTAAATCTTTCCTCAAAATATTTAATATGAATTGTCAATAAAGTAAATGAAGAATAGCCAGCCCATCGTCCCACTTCTTTCTCTGTTTCCGGGATCCCAAATAACCTCTGGGACATCACCAGGCACCACAGACCCAACACATCACTCCAGAACTGTCAAGATTCTCTTTACTTTTTCCATAAAAGAGCCATCAATCTCCCATTTCTTTTGGGAGATCTAAAAATATATATGTAAACTCAACAGTTAGTGGCTTCTCTCTACCTACCTACTATTCTAAAAGGAAGTTTCTAATGCCTTACCCTAGGAGAGTAAATCACATGCAATAGGGAAAAAAATCATAATATATCCTTTCATTCACCTTAAGGAGAGGATTCTGATCCAATTTAGAAGTGGTTTTCTTGATTTTGTCCTAAGGATCTTAGTAAAATGGTCAGGGCTTGTAATCAATCAAGTTAGTTAATATCTCCAGGCCTGAATTTCCATATATACAAGTGGATTTATTGATATCTTTCTGGCAGGGTTATCATAAGACCTGAACACATTACATGTCAGTGGTCTAATGCAAAGATGTCAGGAAAGAGTGTTAGTAATTATTGTGGGCAAGTAACAAGGATAGGCACATTAAATATCCTTTTTTGGGAGTTCAAAATTTTCCCTGTAAACTAACAGCACATGGACTGGATAAGAAACTCATGGACAGAAGTCAAAATACCCACTGACTTCAAGACTGCCACTTTACCCAAGATCCATGAAGCCTTCTAATTAAGAAAACATTTTGCTTCTCTCCTAAGATGGCTCTGCTCAGAAGAGACTTGAGGAGGCAGTGATGTAAGTCTATTTTTACAAATACTTAATCAGGTGTGGCATTAGAAGAAATGTTAAGTTAAGAAAGTACATGTATTAGAAGCTAACTTCTAAAATTCATGGTCCTTTCAGAAACCTGTGTTTTTGCAAGGCAGTGCTCTCTTATGGAAAATAAAACTACCTTCACTAGCACAAACACTTGTAAATAATACTTTAGAAATAAGAAGAAACATTAATCCTACTATCCCTTTTCCCTAACCTCATAAGATGTTTCTCTTACATATGTTCCCCAAAGTTCAGGAAATATGTTCCAAGTAATTAATTCATTCCAAAGCCAAAAATGATGTGAATATTTTACTCTGTCTTTATGATAGGAGCCAGCAGCTACTCTATAACTTAAATTTGGCAAGTTTTGTTTTATTTTCACTGCCATTATGATGGCATCATCATATGCCATTATATTATAATGTTGACACAATCAAAATTCACATCTGGGAATGACCGAACTACTTTGCAGTAGTGCAAGTATTGCTTTCCAAGAAGTATAAGTAATAGACATTTTATTTTTTAAATCCATACCAAAAGGAAGTGAGCCATTATTTTAATTTCTAGTGAAATATTAGCAAGAAAATCCTGAGTATGTTAACTAAAAACTTCTGTTTGTTTTTGTTTTGCCTTCCCTTTATATGCAACTAATAGAACACACAGATTGGTTTCTACTTGTCTGTTTCAGAAAATAAATTACACACACACACATAAACACACACATAGAGGGAGGGAATTAGTTAATCTGTTAATTGTTATTTAATATCGTTATTTGGTACCCTGCAGTTTTATTAGTTTGATGCTCTTTTGGTGGTGGATAGATGTGTACTAGTAATTTGAGAACAAAGGCATTCGCAAGGAGACAGTCCAAGAGGGGTTTACTAGCAGCCGGCATTTTGAAGAAACTAGGCAACTGGGAAGCTGACCTATGTGTTGCAGGAACATGGCATAGACTTAGAAAACAGAACTGGAGTTATGAGGCCTAAATTCTAGTCCCGGTTTTACCACTGACTAAGCTCAAAGAGTCTCTGGTATTCCCATTAATCTGATGCCCCACAGTTCTTAGATTTCTAGTTGTTTTTTTCAATCAATTGCTTTCAATCAATTTTGGAGGTTTTTACTGAGATATCCTCAAGCTCAGAGATTTCTTCCTTGCCTATCAAAGACACTCTTCTTCAGTTGCAGTATTTTTCTTAAATGTATTTTTTAAGATTTTATTTATTTATTTGACAGAGAGAGAGATCACAAGTAGGCAGAGAGGCAGGCAGAGAGAGGGGAGCGGCAGGCTCCCCGCTGAGCAGAGAGCCCGATGTGGGGCTCCATTCCAGGGCCCTGAGATCATGACCTGAGCCCAAGGCAGAGGCTTTAACCCACCGAGCCACCTAGGCGCCCCATTGTTGTAGTATTTTTTTATTTTTATTTTTTATATATTTATTTTTCATTTATATTTTATATCTTTGTATTTTCCCTAGCATTTCTTTTTGGTTCCTTCTTAGAATTTCCATCTCTCTGGAGATATTACTCATCTGGTCTTGTATGCAACATGATTTATCCAATAGAGCCCCCTTCCCATATATATTAATCACAGTTGCTTCAACTCCTGGTGTGGTAAGTCCAAAATCCCTGTCATATCTGAGTCTGGTCCTAATACTTGCTCTGTCCCTTCTAACTGTGTTTTTTGCCTTTTAGCATGTCTTGCATTTTTTTTCCTTTATAGCTGGACATGATGTTCTGATAGAAGGAACTACTGTACACAGACCTTTAGTAATGTGGTAGTAAGAAGAGGATGCATTCTAAAGACTGATGAGTAGGTGTCATTCTTTTAGTGAGCCTGTGCCTCTGGGTGGTTCCTTCTCCTACCCCTTTAGGTAGGATCAGATGCCCAGTGGGGCTGAAGTTTGGTATTCTTCTTTCTCCTTGTGAAAGGTTAGCTCCAGGCAGAGTTGGATATTTTCCTTTCCTTCAGTAAGTTAGATTCTGATAAAACCCTGGCAGATGAGGCTGGGTTAGTTAGTTCTCCTGATGGCAGCCCTTGTTAGAACAGAGTGCTGTGGACTTGTTTCTAAATGGCTCTTTCCCCCTCTGACTGCCAGAAGCAGAGTTTTTTCTCTGATATTTATTGTGAGAACCTGGTTGAGCTCATGGAGGTAAAACTCAGTAACACTGGGTCATGCAGGAATTTTTAGCTCTTAGGCTTGTCCACATGCAGACTCCTTCCATTCAGTTGCAGTTCTGGCCTCCCCACTCCAGCAGTGGTTCCTACCAAGACTGCAGTTTGTGAGTCTCTGCTCCTGTAAGCTGTGATTCCCTGTATTTACTCCAATTTGGAGGACAGAGGTTTGCCCTATGACCTCACTTCTCTTAAGGATCTAAGAAGAGCTGTTGGCTTTTCAGTTTTTCAGGGTTTTTTTGTTGTTGTTGTTAAAAGATTTTTTATTTATTTATTTGACAGGCAGAGATCAGAAGTAGGCAGAGAGGCAGGCAGAGAGAGAGAGGGAAGCAGACTCCCCGCCAAGCAGAGAGCCTGATGCGGGGCTCGATCCCAGGACCCTGGGATCATGACCTGAGCCAAAGGCAGAGCCTTTAACCCACTGAGCCACCCAGGCGCCACAGTTTTTCAGGTTTTTAGTTGTTTTTAGGATATGATGGTGACTTCCAAGCTTCATAGGTAAACACAGATTGGAGACTGGAAACCCACATATTTCCTAATGTCTCAATGGCCTCATCAGTAAAATACAGAAAATGTATCACTTGGTCACTAAAAGTTTTTCATGCTCTGAGGTTAATGGAGATGGAAAGCTATTCATAAAAAAGTTAGAAGGCTGCTATTTTGTTTATATATTTTTTTCTCTCCTATCCAAAAATTATTCAAAACTTAACAGTTCAAAAGATAGTTTCACTTTCAATATGGGTAATTTCCTCATTTGTTTCTACAGTAATATTCTATACTTGTAGGGAGCCAAATTTTTGCTTGACTCTTAAACCAGAGAAGTTTGTAATTCTATTGTTTATATTTATTCAACTTGTTTTATAGCTGTGTGGAGCTAGATATAATAATAATAACTTACATTTGTTTATCTCTTTACAAAGTCTGGAGTGCTCACTAAGGGCTAAGGAGTAACAGAAATGATGGAAATCCAACGTATTTGGTAAACAATTTTTTAACATACTTTTTAAACTATAACTTACAGATAATTCAAATGTATTATTTACATAAACCTTATGTCAACTACAGTCTTTGGAATGTGGGCTATACACTGATTAGGAAAAGCTCAGTAATGCAGATAATTTTTCTTTAAGTTAAACCTACATGGAGTTATAATAGGGCAATCCTTTCATTTGTCAATATGCATTGGGTAGGTTGAAATACACTTTGAAGTCAAACCACTCCTTATTAAAAAATGTGCAGTTTGAGACAGATATATATTTCTGCAGTCTTTGATATGTTGCAAACATTACTGACTCAGTTTCTCGATCTATGTTCCCTTACTGCTTATCTGTACATTGTCTTATATTTCTGTGCTCCCCTAATTAGAGTAGATCATAAAAAATATAAGTGTATGGTTTTAATGATGTCCCAACAGTGCTAAGCTAATAACACATGATTGTGTGCCTTTTATATTTGGGTGGATGCTATGAAAATAAGTTTATTTAACCATTATTAATGAATTTTGTTAAATCTCACAATTTATAGTTCAGTGATGTTTCTTTCCCAGGAGAGATTTCTGCAGTAAAAATATAGAGGTAAGATCATTTATTTTCAATGGGACAGACTGACTTTATAGGTTAATGTGCTTTCATTTTGAAGCTAAACTCTATCATTTTAGTCAATTAACTTTTTGTCCTTTGTTCAAAGTCCAGAAATGATAAGGAGTTACTTTGTTACTTTATCCAGTCTGAGAATTTCTCTGAAGTTGTAATTACTGCATTTAGAATTTTAGATTTATTGCACTTTGCCCGTCTTGAAGAGGCAACATGTATCCAGTACAAGTGGAATTTTCTATAATGGATTTTATCTGGTGGTCAAGACCTTTTTAAAGTAATAGAACTAAGGTCTTACTGTTCATCTGATGCGAATAACTACACTGAAAGAAAAGGGAGTTTTGATTAATATTCTTTTACAAATGCAGCAAGATTGTGCTTTTACTGTAAATGGAAAAGTTAAAGATGGAGTCTGATTGCAAATGTAATGAGAATTTGGCATATACACTAATTCAGAAATTCTACATTTTACACCCATTTCAATGGATTCTAACTGGTTTATTGCCACTAAAATTCATTGTAAATCACACAGACATATTAATTATTTGAAATTACTATTATTCATCTGGAAAGCAGATTTCAAAGCTTGTTTTGGGACTCAGACTCCTGCACTTGGCATTAATGGATAAAATCTGTTTTTCAGACTCTAAATTTTTCTCTTCTGGTCTTCCTTAGGTGACCTACTCTGTGATTTGGCTCACTGGAAATGCCAGTGAGCCTCCTCTCTAGTTACTTAAATATTAATCTCCCTTCAAAATTCAGGTTAAGTTTGCCTATCCTCTACCATTCTTTGTGGTGACCCCAAACTATACCGAACCCCACTACTTCTCATCTTGATCAACCATTTGGCATTTATTTTAGGCATCCTTAGATTTTTAGGATGCAGCAAAACCTGTATATACTTGGTAATCTCCAGTCTATTTTTAATAATACTAGTGGGGTAAACAAATCAATGTATTAAAAATGCATCCTGCAATAGAATAAAAAGTATTTAAGACTCTTTGTCTCTTGCTTAAATTTGAAGCTAATTTTTTCACAATAGTAACAGTATTATAAGTGAAGCTAGAACTTTAACAAATCACTAGTGTTTACTGGAGAAGAGTGTACAGACAGCTATACAACAAGAATGTTAAATTTATATCAGTGATGAAGACTTCAGCTCCTGTTAGTTCAATAGTTAACATAAACACTTTAAAAGTAACCCTGAGGAAAAAAATAAAAAAAAAATAAAAGTGACCCTGAGGAACATCATTCCTGAGCATATTGAGAGAAACAAGATGAAATAAATAAACACTTTAAAATATAATATGTATAGCAGGACCGTCAGCTATTTTAAGAACTGAGATAGAATGGCTCAATGTATAGGTAGATCACTTTTCATTTATTTCTCTCTTAATATTTAACATATCTGTGGGTAAATAAAGATTAAAAAAGCATATCAGTCTTGCAAAATAATCATTTTCATATAAATAACACTAATTATTAATTCAGTACAATTCATAAGATAAAATCTTAAATACCAAAGTTGTTTGGAAAGAGCCAAAATATCTTTTTTTTTTTTTTAAAGATTTTTATTTATTTATGTCAGACAGAGAGCAGGAGCGAGCACAGGCAGACAGAGTGGCAGGCGGAGGCAGAGGGAGAAACAGGCTCCCTGCCGAGCAAGGAGCCCGATGTGGGACTCGATCCCAGGACGCTGGGATCACGACCTGAGCCGAAGGCAGCCGCTTAACCAACTGAGCCACCCAGGCGTCCCGAGCCAAAATATCTTAATAGCAATAACATTTAATTAATAAAAATAGCATAAAGAAAATATATAAATAAAATTAAAATTTTACAATGAAATATAACTTTTAAAACTCAAAGTACTTTTAAGGGATTTTTTTTAAATATTCAGGAACTATTTAATAAATGTTAATAACTCTGCTTTGTTAAGTGAAGTATATGAAAACAACAATATTTCATATAGTACACCTTATAAAGCTATAGAGATGAACATAATACTTTCATGCAGTTATATGATACCTTAGGTATTATGAGGAATGTAATTCAATTTCAGAGGCATGTGGTCAAAAGCAGCTGCAGGAGAATGATGAAATATGACACAGATCACCAGATGAGGAGAACATTCCCATTTAAAGGAACAGTTGAATCAAATGCAGAGAGGCCAAAGCAAACACATACTGTGTGATCAAGATATGAAATGTTAAGAACAATAGTTGTCATTGTTAGGAAAGAGCCCAAATAGTAAGACCATTAGTATCCAGGGAGCAGTATTTTAACATACTGAAATAAATAGTGGAGAGCTATTGGAGGTCGTGAACACAGTGGATGTTAGGGAAGTGATATTTTAGAAATCTTAGATTGACATGAAAATGTAAATAGGACTATAATGAAGAGGAATCTCAAAGACAATGAGATTTGCAAGGAAAACGATACATGATAGGAGGTCTGGGATGGTAATAATATGATGAAGAAAATATTCCAAGAATAAAAATATTTCAGGGGCCCCTAGGTGGCTCAGTCCTTTAGGAGGTGGACGCTTGGTTTTGGCTCACGTCATGATCTTGGGGTCCTGGGATCAAGTCCTGAATCTGCCTCCGTGATCAGCGGGGAGTCTGCTAGTGGATTCTCTCTCCCTTTGCCAATGCCCCTCTCCCCATTCGTGCTTGTACACACACTCTCTATCTCAAATAAATAAATGACATAAATAAATCTAAAATATATATTTCAAAGAATAAAATGTATGATTTTGATGACAATTAAGTGTAGTGAAGAGTAACTATTTGTCAGTCTAAAGATTTACAAAGATATCAAATGAAAATTGAATTTGCCCTGGGGTGTTATTTTGTGAAACAAAGAGATCACCTTAGATGCAGACATTAAATTGGAAAGTTTGAAGGGACAATTGGATATCCAATAAAAATGACATACGGTGAATTTTAGTGATTGAAGTACATTTTATACAGGTTAATGAAAATTATGAGAAAGATCTATATGAAACTGGAGTAATTCTGGAGTGATTTTCAGCTGATTTCAGTTAGCGAGGAAAAAATGTATTAAAGAGGACACACAGGGGCGCCTGGGTGGCTCAATGGGTTAAAGCCTCTGCCTTTGGCTCAGGTCATGGTTCCAGGGTCCTGGGATCAAGCCCTGCGACGGGCTCTCTGCTTGGTGGGGAGCCAACTTCCCCCTCTCTCTCTGCCTGTCGCTCTCTCTACTTGTGATCTCTGTCTGTCAAATAAATAAATAAAATCTTTAAAAAAAATAAAGAGGACACACAGTATCCTACCTTTTCTGTAAGAAAGAAGTGAATATGAGAAAAGAGACCTAGGACGCCTGGGTGGCTCAGTGGATTAAAGCCTCTGCCTTCGGCTCAGGTCACTATCCCAGGGTCCTGGGATCAAGCCCTGTGTGGGGCTCTCTGCTCAGCTGTGAGCCTGCCTCTCCCTCTCTCTGCCTGCCTCTCTGCTACTTGTGATCTCTGTCTGTCAAATAAATAAATAAAATCTTAAAAAAAAAAAAGAAAAAAAGAAAAGAAAAGAAAAGAAAAGAAACCTGTATCTGCTTATATTACAAAAAAGTGACACTAGGATAAATCATAAAATGATGACGTTTTTACATACAAAGAATAGAGTAGGAATGAGGTAAAGGGACACAAGAGAGATTGAGAAGTTTTTAAGAGGGCAGATTATTTAAAAAGTTATTTTACACAGTTTGAGAATATCTCAAAGATGATAATACAATTAATCCTGAGGGTATTGTGAAGTTATGTTCCTTAAGCCTTCAGACATATATTTTTTTCCCCTAATTAATCCATGTTTTCTGTTCATACATTTTAAGAGCTTTTTCCCATTACTGGAAGGAAGTTTTTTTGTTTGTTTGTTTTTTTAAAGATTTATTTATTTGTCAGAGAGAGAGGGAGAGAGAGCAGTGAGCACAGGCAGACAGAGTGGCAGGCAGAGGCAGAGGGAGAAGCAGGCTCCCTGCTGAGCAAGGAGCCCGATGTGGGACTCAATCCCAGGACACTGGGATCATGACCTGAGCCTAAGGCAGCCACTTAACCAACTGAGCCACCCAGGAGTCCCTGGAAGGAAATTGTTTTTTTTTTTTAAGATTATTTATTTATTTATTTATTTGACAGACAGAGATCACAAGTAGGCAGAGAGAAGAAGGGAAGCAGGCTCCCTGCTCAGCAGGGAGCCGACACAGGGCTCAATCCCAGGACCCTGGGATCATGACCTGAGCCCAAGGCAGAGGCTTTAACTGGCTGAGCCACCCAGGCACACTACATGTAGACTGGATAAGGAGAGGAGTTAAGGAAATGAAGGGGCTGTGGAATCCTGAGAAGCTGACAAAGTTAGATGAAAATTGAAAACGGGGTGCCTAATGAGAAGAGCAAGAAAGGGAGTGTGCCAGAAATTTTCAGTGCAATCCTTGAGATTGTATTTTGGAGGGAATATTTCCAGTGGAAAGAAAGAAGCCTAAATTACAACCATGGAGTGGGAAGATAGAGGACAAGACCAAATGAGAAAGGAGACCAAGTTTTTAAGAGGCCAGATTATTAAAAATTTATTTTACACAGTTTTGAATACCTTGAAGATTATAATATAATTAATCTTGAGGGTACTTTGAAGCTATGTTCCTCAAACCTTATGGATTTTAGAGAAAAGGGAAAAACAGTTGGGGTGCCCGGGTGGCTCAGTCGGTTGAGTGTCTGCCTTCAGCTTGGGTCATGATCTCAGGGTCCTGAGATCGAGTCCCACAGTGGGATTCCTACTCTGGAGGGAGTCTTCCTCTCCCTCTCACTTTACCTCTGTGCTCTCCCTCCCTCCCTCTCTCCCTCTCTCTCTCAAATAAATAAATAAAATCTTAAAAAAGGAAAAGGAAAATTATTTATTAAATTATTACTTACTAATTAATTAAAAGAAGAACAATTAAGAAGACATCTAACCCAGTGTCAGAATCAACAGAGATGGGCATATATACCTGAAGAAGACCTTGCTCAGGGAAATCAAGGTTTCAGCAAGAGAAGATGTTGGAAAGATTCAGAGATGAGGTTGAGGATATAGGGGATGACAGGCCAATGACAGTCTGTAAGATCCAGAGAGCACAGTGGGAAAATTTGAGTAATCAGAAAGAGGTGAGAATTGGAAAAAGATGAGCATATGCACAGGTCTTGAGTTGACTATTTATTTGATAGTCTTGATGAGAACTGTCCTGATAGTACGTTAAGCAGACTGGGTTGGTATTGATGTGGATATTGTGAGAATGGACTCATCTCCTGACACATGGAGCTCTAAGGTCCCTTTTCACTTGTAAACCATGAAATAAAATGTCTTGTTCTTGACTTTAAATTATATATAATTTGGGATACAGAATATACACATAAAAAGAATAAAAAGATTACCCAAATATTAAAATAGTATAAGAAGGAGAAATTAAGCCACAAGTAATAAAATGTCAATGCTATGTAACTCTATGTAATTCACTTCCATCATCTTTTTTCTGAAACTACTCCATAGTTTTCTAAGTGGTCAAATAGTATCAGTTCTTATCTGCTTCCAATTTTTCATCCTCACTGTAGCTAGAGAAATCTTTCTGAAGCACGCATATGATCATATAATTATTTGTTGCTTAAAAGACTTCCATGGCTTCCCATTTACATTCAGTTAAAAAATATACTTCTTTAAACATGACTCAAAAATCGCTGTAAGAGTTTATGTTTATGCACGACTCAAGCTTCATCTTTGTTTTCACTCCAGGTCCCCCTAACTGCAGAACTCTGTACTTGTGATTACTACTGAATCTAGGTTTACCTATATGAAGTCAACATCTTCCTATCTATACCCACGTCCAATCACCATTTCAAAAACAAAACTTCTTTGTCTTCCCTGAGTATAACAGTTTTCTAACTGATGCTTGTATCTCTCATTCATGGCACTAAATACCTTGTAACATTACAGTTACTTGAACAGCTATTTGATTAATATCAGTCTTCCTCTCCAAACTCTATAAACTGTAGATGTTCATCCTATAGTTTGTAGGTTATAAGAAGTTTCAGACATGAATTTGGCTTATAGTTATTTAACCAATTAATTGATTTTCTCCCAAAAAGATCTCTGAAAATAAAGCATTCAGTAAAACCCTAAGCATTAGACAAAAAGCAGGCAGGGCTAGGAAACATTTGCACAGTAACTACTGAAGAGAAGAAGGGGAACGCGGAGAACTCCACAGTAGTCGAGAAAGACAAATATTAGTGAAAGTGTTTTTAGGAATAAATGGTAGGCATCTGTATTTGAAACATGGCCAACGGGGAGAACGATAAATAACTAGGAAGAATTGATTCTGTTGTGAATTCTGCTTTTCTCACATGAGTAAACCAAACTCTAACTTTGCCTTCTTCACATTTCACATTTTCCACTGTGTGCTGCATATGAAGAAAACAACCTGCTTGGACTGGTCTTAAAGGTCACCTGCTTGGTGACCAGAAAATTCACTCATAGAAGAAACCTTATGTGCCAATGATTTAAACCTGTTCCACTTTAAATGGAGCACTGGCAATGGCCCTGAAGAATGCTACTCAAAGTGCAGCCTTTGGGGTCATGAGAGCCAAGGCAAGAGGTCAAACTGCTTTCCATTCACAATTCCCTTTGTTGCATGTGTTTCAGATTTTCTCTTTCTCTCTTTCCTAAAAGTCCCTATACACTCACATTGCAGTTCTCCTAGCATTTGAAATTATGCCAATAAAATATAACTCTTTGAGGAAATTTCGAATCATTAGAGGTAAAGTCATACTCAAAAAGACTCTTATAGTTCTCAGATTAAATTCATCCTCTGCATAATCCTTTATTGGTTATGAAACCAAGCTTTTGTAATCTTGTGATAGAGAGAAAGACCGGGAACCTGTGCAACATTAATTTTCAGATATTAGTTTGCATGTCTTTGGAAAATCTTTCTTAGAAATACACAAGTATTCTTGTAAAGGGTGATTAAATCTGAATACATGTTTGGTTTTATGAATACTGGATAATATCCTTTTTTCAAAAGATGAGTTGCAAAAAGATGTGACATTGCCATTATTAACTTTTGTATATCTTCTATATTGCCTTATGAAAGACTTTTTTTATCATTCTTTGATATATTTGTTTGTTTATAGTAACCCTTCTAGTTTCTCCTTATTTCTAAATAATGCATACCCTTCTCTATTTGTAAAGGGAATTTTAGATAGACTTGGTTTGGTGTATAATTCTTTTTAAATATGCAAAGGTCAGGAATGCACATTTAAGGCAAAAACAAAACAGCCTTCTGTAGACTGAACCGACATTGAATTATGTTTTCAAAATTGATGATAATTAAAATACTGCACTGTTCAAATCATCTCACATAAAGCATGAACTAAGAAATAGAAATTCCAGCCCTTAATGATACACTTTTAGGAGTTTGAGTGATTTCAGCTGTCTCCATTTTCGTTCACACATTATCCTCCATTTAACATCCAGACAGATCAGTCTTTATGTATGCCTGTGTCCATGTATGGGTATGTCTGACCTGTGGCTTGAAATGAGATCAAACTTCCTGGTCAGAATGTAAACTAAATGAACATAAGGATTATAGATTATAGATATATAGAGATCACATGTGAGAGAGAAAGGTTAAAAACCATGTGTAGGATACTCATAGCAGCTTAAAATATGTTCATTTGGAATTTAAAAAAATAATTTGGGAAAAACAAGAACATAAGAAAACAAAATGTTTGATTCCAATCATTGCTCATCATTGCCACTACTAATCCCCCAGTACAAACCACATGCATCTCTCACCTAGAGTAATACCTCCTAACTGGTATCGCTGCATCTCACCCCTCTTTGGAGAACAACCAGAGTCATCATTTCAAGCAGAATTAATATTACTGTTCTGCTCAAAAATGCCCAGTGACTTCATAAGCCACTGACAGTAAAATACTAAGTCTTCAATATAGTCCAAAATATTTCACATGTCCAGCCTCTGATGATTTACTTACCTTGTATTCTACCATTCAGCCCTCATTTATTATTTTCCAGCTACATGGACCTTCTTAGTTTTTAAAAAACAATGAGCAGGTTTCTCTTTAAATGCTTTTCTACAAATAGCACATGACATACTCTCTGCTTTTCTCTCTCTTTTTTTCTTTTTTTACTCAAATTTCCACCTTCTTAGGGCTTTCTTTAACAAGCCTTTTGGTTAAAAAAACTGTAGGCAAACCTCTCGTTTACTGTAGGTGTGTTTATAGGCCACTCCAATGAGACAACCATCATAATAAAGCAAATTAAATGATTTTTGGGGGGTTTTCCCGGACATATAAAGTTATGTTTACACTATTGTGTAGATTTAAGTATATAGTAGCATTATGTCTAAAAAAAGAGCATACATACATTAATTTAAAAAATCCTTTCTTGCTAAAAAGTGCTAACCATCATTTGAGCTTTCAGCAGGTTGTAATGTTTTTGTAGATGGAGGGTCTTGCCTGGATATTGATGGCTGCTGACTGATTAGGGTGGCGGTTGCTGAAGGCTCAGATGGCTGTGGCAATTTCCTCAACTAAAGACAACAGTGAAGTTTGCTGCGTTGATTTGACTCTTCCTTTCACAAACAATTCTCTGCGGCATGTGATCTTGTTATAGCATTCTACCTACAATAGAACTTCTTTCAAAATTGGAGTCAATCCTGTCAAATCCTCCCACTGCCTTATCACTGAGTTATGTAACATTCTAAATGCTTTGTTGTCATTTCAACAACCTTCAGAACGTCACCGAGAGCAGTTTCCATCTCAAGAAACCACTTTCTAGAAAACAAACGAACAAACAAAACCTCAAAAACAACCCCAAAAACCCCCCACTTTCCTCCTCCATAAAAAGCAGCTCTGCATCTGCGGAAGTTTTACCACGAGATTTCAGCAATTCATGCACTTCTTCAGGCTCCGCTAACTCTGGTTCACTTGCCATTTCTACCACATCTGCAGTTACTTCCTCCCCTGACATCGTGAACCCCTCAAAGTCAGCCGTGAGTTTTGGAATCAACTTCTTCTAAATGCCTGTTAATGTTATTTTGCTCTTCCCATGAATCACAATGCTCTTAATGGCATATGGAATGGTCAATCCTTTCTAGAAATATTTCAATTTCCTTTGCCCAGATCCATCAGAGGAATCACCATCTATGGCAGCTACAGCCTTACAAAATGTATTTCTTAAACAACAAGACTTGAAAGTAGAAATGACTCCTTGATTAGAATGGATGTTGTGTCGGCAGACATGAAAACAATATTAATCTCATTGCACATCTCCATCAAAGCTCTTGAGTGGGCAGGTGCACCATCAACGAGCAGTAATATTTTGAAAGGAATATTTTTTTTTTTTTTACCTGTGAGCAGTAGGTCTCAACAGTGGGTTTAAAATATTCAGTAAACCATGTTGTAAACAAATGTGCTGTTATCAGGCTTTGTTGTTCCATTTATAGAGGGCAGTCAGGGTAGATTTAGCATAATTCTTAAAAGCTCAAGGATTTTCAAAATGGTAAACAAGCATTGGCTTCAACATAAAGTCACCAGCTGCTTTAGCCCCTAAAAAGAGAGTCAGCTGTTACTGGCAACTTTAAAACCTGGTACTGGTGCACCTGGGTGGCTCAGTGGGTTAAGACTCTGCCTTCGGCTCAGGTCGTGATCTCAGGTTCCTGGGATGGAGCCCCGCATCCAGCTCTCTGCTCAGCAGGGAGCCTGCTTCCTCCCCACCTCTCTGACTACTTGTGCCCTCTCTCTCTTTGTCAAATAAATAAATAAAATCTTTAAAAAGAAAAGGAAAAAAGAAAAACCTGATACCAATTTCTCCTCTCTAGGTATGGAAGTCCTAGATGGCATCTTCTCCCAGCAGAAGGCTATTTTGTCTACACTGAAAATATATTGTTTATTGTATGCACCTTCATTAATGATCTGAGCTACATCTTCTGGATAACTTGCTGCAGCTTCTCCATCAGCACTTGCTGCTTCCCCTTGCATTTTTCTGGTACGGAAACAGCATCTTTCCTTAAATCTCATGAATCAGCTTCGCTAGCTTGAAACTTTTCTTCTCCAGCTTCCTCACCTCTCTCTATCTTCACAGAACTGACAAGAGTTGAGGCCTTGCCCTGCATTAGGCTTTGGCCTAAGGGAAGGTAGTGGCTGGTTTGATCTTCGATCCAGATCACTAAAACTTTCTCCATATCAGCCCTAAGACTGTTCTGCTTTCTTATCATTTGTGTGTTTCCTGAAGTAACATTTTAAACTTCCTCCAAGGACTTTTCCTTGCATGGACAACTCAGAAAGCTTGTGTAAGAGGCCTTGCTTTTAGCCTGTCTTGCTTTTGGCATGCCTTCTGCACTAGGCTTAATCATTTCTAGCTTTTGATTCCAGGTGAGAGACATGTGACTCTTCTTTTCATTTAAACACTTAGAAACTACTGTAGGGCTATTAATTGGCCTAATTTCAAAATTGCTATGTCTCAGGGAATTGGTAGGCCTGAGAAGGGGAGAGGGGGTGGTGCACAGGGAGCCTGGCTGGCGTATAACTCTTGATCTTGGGGTTGTGGGTTTAAGTCCCATGTTGGCTGTAGAGATTACTTAAAAATAAAAAAAAAATAAAAAAAATAACTTGAAAAAAAAAAAGACACAGAATATTTATCAATTAAGTTCTCTGTCTTATATGGGTGTGGTTCATAAAGCTCCAAAACAACAAGAGTAACATCAAAGATCACTGATCACAGATCATTATAACAAATATAATAATAATGAAAAAGCTTGAAATATTGTGAAAACTACCAAAATGTGATACAGAGACGCAAAGTGAGCAAATGCTATTGGAAATATGGTGCCCATAAACATAAACTTGCAAGTTGTAAAACAAACGAACAAACAAACTAAAACCCCACAGTATCTGCAAAGTGCAATAAAATGAGGTATGTCTTTACCTGTTAACTCTGTGGTAAGTATTATTACACTTTTATAATTTAATTTGCTTTATAACCCTTCACAGTTATCATCTGATGACCTATTATATGTTCCTGATCTGTCTCCCACCTCTATAACTTAACCTCCTTGGTGAGGAACAACTTTTTTGTTTTGTTTATAGCTGTTAATACTAGAAAAGTGTTTGACATATATTAATGTTTCACAAATCATTTCTGAACAGTTGAATATGTCCTTATGGCATAAATGAGGAAACCCACTGAAGATCACATATTCAGACAACCCATATCTCTGGATTTCTTGTAACCCACTAGGTACTACAATATTTTATATGCTGGAAGACATGGAAAATAAAATAATTCATTGATAAAACACTGGGCGGATCTTTTAAAATCTAAGCCAGGGGTTGGCAACCTATGGCTCTTGGATTGTATTAGCACAATCTGGAAGCTAAGAGGTTTTTTGTTTTGTGTCATTTTTTAGGTTTTAAGGGTTAAAACACTTCAAAAGGGAGATAGTATGTTTGGGCAAGTGAAAACTATTTGAAACTCTAATTTTAGTATCCATAAGTAAAGTCTTCTTGAAATACAGACATACTCATTTGTTTACACATGCTCTTGTTCTGTTTGTACCTTAGAACATTGTGCCTGTGTGGCTGAGTCAGCTAAGTGTCTGTCTTTGGCTCAGCTCATGATCCCCGGGTCCAAGGATGAAGTCCCAGGCATGGGGTCCCAGGGAGCCTATTTCTCCCTCTCCCTCTGTCTGTTTCCTGCTTGTGCTCTCTCTTTCTTTTTCAAATAAATAAATAAAATCTTAAATTAAAAAAAAAAAAAGAAGTTGTACCCAAAACTAAAGGGCTCATGAAGACTAAAATGTTTACTGTTTGCCACATGAGAGAATAAATTTGCTAATTATTGGTCTGGAGATATTCAAATAATCCATACTTGGCCCAATTAAACTCAATTTTTATATCATCTCCTCATTTTGAATGTTCATCTCATCTGCCATATTGTTGAAAGCACAAGTTTGGATTCCAGTTCCAATATTGTGTAGCCAGTAGGAGCTAATTGTCATTTTTATGATTACTGTTAATTTTGACCATTATGATCACATTCTATGATTATAATTAAATAGTTTGAGTGAAGTAACATCTCACATAGCTAATAGAAACAATTCAAGGATATAAAATACTCCCCAAATGTCTGTCATTTAACTACTACCATATCAATCTATACATTGTGGAAAAAATAAAAGCAAACACATACCAAAACTAAAAGTTTGCTGCTATTTTTCTTTGTATTCCTAGATAAATAACTGTAACCAGCTTTAATAATTCATTCCACAAGAACAAGTGTTGGAGGGTGAATTAGAGAATAACTTTTGAGATCAAGATTTACAGATCTACTTTTGTAGAAGTATCCATCCCACCTTCTATTTTAGTATTCATTATATCCTATGACACTGTTACAATATTTGCAATGAGCCCTATTTAAATTTGGTGTCCTGCCTCTGACCCATGACCTGTTACTCAGACATTGCGACAAATGCATTGTTTAGCAGAGCCCACACTCTCGGAATAGTTTAGTCCCTTTAACATCATTTTAAATCATTTATTAAAATGCTGTACATCTTTCTGAGACTATTATGTTTTTTCTAAAAATACATTTCACATGCATTGCTAAAATTCTACAGTTTAAAAGTACTTCCCTTTTAATTTTCTTCTATCACCTCTGAGACCTCTGACAGATTTTGTTGGGGGGCAGGGTGATGAATGGGTAATGACCTTTATTGAGCTTATTCACCAGAGTAGAAATAATTTCTGTACAAAACCAAATGTTTGTTATCATAACTTCCACATCATAATTACAATACAAGCTTAAAAACATAGTTACTTGAGAATTAGTGGCTTCTTTGAAGCCATAGTAACACTTAAAAATGGTTAAGACTCAAATGCAAAAATTTTGTTGGCTGCAAAGCTAATCAAAGTTCCAACTTGCTCAAATACCATATTACCAAAGGGCAAACTTGTGTTTTTCATGGAGATACAATCCCCTGGAATCTTAACACTGGGAAGTTGTGAGAGTATTTAGAATCCTGAGATAATAAGGAAACCAGATATCATTTAGATAGTCTTTGGTTATAGATCCCAGAGATCTATAGGTATGCTGAATGGTAACAACTACACCTTTGATGACAGAGTCCAATTATTGCTCTCCACAAATAGCAAGATGTAAGTGATTAGTAATAATACTCTACCTTTCAGTCCTCTGATGCATTTCCTGCCACTTCAAGTATCTCCGTGATGAGTTACTCCAAGATGGCTGCACTGTACATATTGGCCGTCATGCCCACATGCCAACAGCTAGTCATTCCAGATTTCAGGTGCCACGAATATAATATGGCCAACCAAGAACTGTAAGCTGGCTCTCTGTGAGCAGGAAACCAGCTTTGCCTTGGCCTTTCCGGAGTTCTTCTCAGACTTATCATCAGCCATTTCTAATTGTGCTATTCTCCAATCAGCAAGACAGAGAAAGAGCTACTCAGACACCTAGTGAGATCCCACTGCCTACTTCTTTGCTGCCACCAAGATTCAAACTGTCAGATATTTTGATCAGTAGTTTTATATTCATAGTCCTAAAAAGGAAAATGCAATTTTAATGCTTGTAAATTTGGGGAAAAAAGGCTACACATTTTTAAGTGGAGAAAAAATGACTAGAAGTTGGATGGTTTTGTCTCCTAAAGTAGAGAACTGACCAGAACTCTAGGATATCAACACAGATTTTTGACTTCTGGTTCCAGTGCTAACATGTAAAGTAACAATGCATCACTCCTGTCCTCACACAAGAAAAATCTGGATAAATTGAAAATGACTCCTCTTGAACCTATCAAAAAGTTAAGCTTGTAGGGCAAAGTGATACTGTGAAATCTAGAGAGACAACCAAATCCAGAGCTGAAATAAAGATCTTCTTACCTGGAGCAGAGGCCATGGGAGCCATAAACTGTTTAGACCAGTTAAATGGTAATTTGATAAACGGCTAGAGCTGAGCATGAACGAGCTGTGAGCAAGAGTCTCCCAGAGCTATGGTCTTAGGAGGGCCCCACGTTTTATGGATTTCACTTCCAGGAACCCCACTTAGTTCTCATGGTGAAGGGCCAACAAAGGTCTTCATATGGCTTTCATAGGAGTAGAAAGAGTAACCCAATGAGAAACAAAGTCATGGGATTATCTATCCCAGAGACCTTCTGTGCAGAGAAGACATTACCAGAGCCTTATCCACCTGGAGGAGGACATTTCTCTTCTCCCTAACTTTCCTGTCTCATCTAAGGGAAGGAGGACTAAGAAAGGGCTCAGGAACACAGGCCTATTAAAAGAGTGAGATTTGTCCATAAGATCATAAAATGCTACCCATCTCCCACAACTTACCAGAGCTCCAGTGTAATAAAGGTGGATTACAGCTGAAATAACTACAAAATATAGCATCTATCTGAGGAGGAACTTCTCATGGTAGCCCAAAGTCAAAAGTAGAGATAAAACTAGGACAGCAGAGGAATTTGAAGTCTCTGGCAGCCACAAAGTTTGTTTGCTAAAACAAACATTAAATACAGACTAACTCCTAGCCAGATTGATACTAAAGGCCATTATCTCAGTTCCTGTTACCAGATAGATCAGAGCTGGCTCTAAACAGAAAATCAAAAGGCATGCTAAGAGGCAAAGAAAAAACAATAAAAAAATGAGGCAAAGCAATCACCAGTATCAGATTCTGATAGGTCATAGTTTCTGAAATTTGCAGACAGAAATTTAAAATAACTATGATTAATATATGAAAAGCTCTAATTCAAAAAAATAGATAGTATACAAGAACTGGTGGATAACCAAAATAGAAAAACAAAAACTCTACAACTCACAAGGAAATGCCAGAAATTAAGAAAAACTTCAATAGAAATTAACAATTCCTTGTATAGGCTCATCAGTAGACTGGACACAACCAAGGAAAGAATCAGTGAGCTTGAGAATAGCTCAATGGAAAATCCCCATACTAAAATGCAGGCAATTCTATTCCCTAATAAGGGAATAAGGGAAGAAGTAACATTGGGCAATAACTGTTACCTTCTGCTACTTAGGTCCTCACACTTAGTAAAATGAATTGATACAAGAAGTATAACTACAATACCTAATTAGATTACATAAAGGATTGTGAAATTAATGACTTACACATTTGTGTAATTGTTCTTTAAAAATGTCCTGTACATTTTCAGTGTACACCAGAAAGACCTGAGCATATATTCTATGTGTTTTATGCCATTATTTGCTCTTTCTCTTTTTAGATACACACTAACATTTTATTACCTTTCACAGGCTTTCTTGTTAGATAATTCTGTATTTATTTATTTATTTATATAATTCTGTATTTAGTTGTATAATAATATATGTAGTGCTTAAAATACTTCATGCTTCAAAATGTTTTTTAATTGAATTCTCTAATAAAAGCAAACAACACAAATTAAACTCACATACACACATGCATAACATCTTGAATGAGGTATAAAGTTTCATTCATGAGAACAGAATTCACATGGTATGAATCAGGGTTCAGTGGGGAGACAGAAGCCACATAATAATCTGAATAGAGAAAGGTTGTTATAAAGAATTATTAATAAAAGACTAGAGTGATGGAAATTAGTAATAAAGAAAACTATAAAAATACAGTAGTAGCAGATATAGGGAATAGCCACTTCCTCTAGGGTTGAGATGGAGTTTCCAGAGAAGGACTCTCCCTCTGCCAAAAAGGGTTGGAATTCAGAAGTTACTGGAGAGGGCACAGCCATGGCTTACTGGATGGTGTCAAATCTGCCCAGTGTCTCACCAGGATTGCTGAAAAACTGTGCTTTGGGGTGTCAGAGAAACTTGTTGAGCTGAGAACTCCCTGTAAAGTCACAGAGGGGGGGCTGGGATAGGCCATTCACAGGGAGTGTCTCACCTGTGGCAGTTCACTGCAAAACTGTTAGAAGAAAATACCCAGGGAATCTGCTGGCCCCTGAGTGTAGCTGATTGCTAAATGCTGCAGAAACTAGCACACCTCCCTGCATAGCATACTATATACATTTGAACTTCCATAAAACACTAAAACAACTATATTCTCCCAACTAACAAGACATGGTTATTTTCTTTGCAAGTAAGGAAGTTCTCTCCCCAATAGGAAGAGACACAGGGTCCCAACCTCACTGATATGTTAACGAAGCTATTGATATATTAATTATCCTTCAAATTCTATCACAGTATTACTGAATACTACTATCTAAACAAGAATGTAAAGTTGCTCTCCAAGTTGTCTCTAAAATAAAAATGGGAAGGAGACTGAAGAAGACAATGAGCAGGAAACACATATAAAGAGGGAGAAAGAAAGAGAGAGAAAAATGTGGCCCTCAAAGCCATAATAGATATCTGTGAGTTTCTTCTTCCTCAGCCCACTTCTTATTCCCCCTATCCTCAGCCAGAACTTTAGCTGGTCAGTATTCTTCACCTAGTGGGATGACCCAATCCTTTATGCCTGAAGGCCTGAGTCCTTTTTGTGTTTTGCCCTGTTTTTTGTTTTTCATGAAGTTTTACGGTGGTCACAGAAGTACTAAGAGGTGTCCCAGAGAATCATCTGGGATCCAAACAGAGCACTCCTGGATTCCAGTAGGCAGCAGCAACGATCAGCACCATCTTCCCTTGGTGACTGTAATCAATGACTCCAGCCTGCAGTGCCAGCTCCTTTCTGCCTATTGGTTTAGTGGAGCTGAAACAGCCAGGTGACTGTCTCCTTTTCCATCCCAATGAAACCATTGTTGTGTCCCTGGTCAAAATACTACCCCCTTATGGTCTAAGGCTTCTAAGCAAGAAAAGCTCAAGGTTGCCTGAATGGAAAACAAAATTTCTCCAAGTACATTATTGTGTATAAAGTGAGAGAAGCCATTCACATTGCCACACCTTGACTCTTAGTCTCATATATTCTTGCTTTGGAGTGATAGAATCATATGATGATCTGATTCAAAACATATACTGCATCCTATAAGACCGAACTACATCCCCTCAGGGTATTATCTCCTAAAGGATGACTTAAATGAGACTACGGTAAGTCCTCCTACCTTTCAATTAGCCCAGGCACTTATGGGTGATGTGAAGTGTAGCAAGAATAATTAGTATTATGGGCCTGTAGGTGCATTTCCTTTTTTATGAAATTAATTCATTGATCAGAAACAATAATGTGCAGAATCACCTAACTGCGGATAAGCATTCTATGAGTCCACAGATGTGGTGGAAGTCCACAGATGGTGGTGTGAGGCAAGGAAGGTAAATCCATACCCAGAATATGTGCTATTTCAGTGAGGACATATGTTTGTTCCTTAATTGAAGCGGTGCAATGTAAGTAACCTGCCACAAGGTGGTTCTCTGTTCTGCCTAGGTAATAATGCCAGAATGGCTCAGTGCTGATCTTATTTTGACAGATTACAGACATACTCTCCAGGAGTGTTAGCCATGACAGCATTGATAGGTCAAAGTCCAAGCTGTGGAGTCTATGCCTAGCTGCCATCTCTACCAATATGGCCAGTTTCTGTATTTTTCCCACTTGAATAGCCTATAGCCTACTTTGTAGTGTATGCCCCTTGGTAGGCATTTACATGGACAAAAATATCCTCACAGTCTGTAGTTTTTCTGACAGTTCCATCCACAGGCCTTTTCCTCAGACTTTTTTGTGGCTCAGTCTTCTAACACTCTTCCTTCCAATTCTTAATAAAGCAGCAAAACTGTGAGCTTTTGTAAATGAAGCAGCGTAGATCTTTACTTCTAGGGAATTCTCACTCCAGATGCAGTAGACAAGTGCCCAAAGTTCTGCCCAGTGGGAGGATCTGCCTTACCATGTCCATCACTAAGCACTCAGGATTAGAGGGCTAACACTGTTCCTGTTTGCTTCATGCCAGCATATTACATTGGTGCAATTGTAAACTAGACATGAGCTGTGTTTTGTTTTCTTTTCTTTCTCAATTAATTGGTCACAAGGAATGCCTCAGGGGCCCACAGCAGTATGGAATTTTAAGAAGAGGTAATGGAATCAGTGTCAAAATAGTCTGAGTCATATGTTCATGCAACATATTTGTTCCTTCCTGATCTACCTCAGTTTGGTTTCTTACATAACATTTATATTTAATAACAAATTGCAAGAAAGCTCAAGCTGATATTTCATGTTTATGTTACCTGCCAAGGCCCAAAAGCTGGCAAAAAAAATGCAAGGGGATAATAGTTATCTGCAAAAGAAGGCAGAGATTTACTACTCCTGTTTATGCTTGCCAGAGGCCCCATACAGGATTCCTACTTGCCACGACCATTAAATATCATCATGTGTGCCTAGATCATTATGAGTCCCAGTGGGTAGAGCAACTTTCACTAAAGCCTCAACTGTTGCAGTTTTCTATTTTCCTTGTCCCTACACTAAAATGGAAGCCTTACAAAGGACTCAAATGATAGATGTTGCCAAAAAACCCAAAATGGCTTATCAAGCATTGTACTTCTTTCTTTATCATAGTCTGTGAAAGGTGTAGGAACTTGTCTCTCCCTTGTAAGGCATATGTTAACATGTCTCAGGTGATTGAATCCCTAGAAATTTCATTGATGTGGAGAGCTCATGACTTCTTTGTGGTTTATCTACCACCTTTTAGTTTGTACATATCATATTAAGGAATCTAAAGTTCTTTCTACCCTCTGATCCAATCAACAAATGCCATCAATGGAGTGGACCAGTTTTATATTTCACTGAATGTCAAGATGATCAGGATCTCTCTATGTTATGTCATAGGACAAAGGAATAGAACAGATATAGTCCTGAGACAAGACATATAGGACACTGCTGGATGTGCAAGGTAAAAATGAACAGCTTCTGGGTGTCCTTACAAATTGGTGGAAAGAAAAGAGCATTAGCAGTATCTATATACCAAGTTCTGGGGATGTATTAATTTGCATCAGTAACATAATACATTGGTAATAGCCATTGCAATTGGAGTCACCACCCAATTAAGTTTGAAATAGTCTACAGTCATTTTCCAAGATCCAGATGACTTCTGCACAATCCAGATTGGTAACTTAAATGGGGATGTGTTAAGCATCACTGCCCTGCTTCTTTCGAGTCATTGATGGTTATATTATTTTCTATAGCTCTTCTAGGGATGAAGCATCACCTCTGATTCACTATTTTAGTAGTAAATGGAAGCTCTAAGGGCTTTCATTTAGGTCCTCGTACCATAATGATACTATCACCATGGATCACAAAGCCGGTGTGGGCATTCTCTTAAGTATAAAGCACCCCAACTATACATTTAGGAACCCATGAAATGTAGCTACAGGATGAGTCTATGGACAAACTGGGTGTACTGTGAAATGGACTTGAGTACCGAGCCCATCTGTCACCTGATGACCAAAAGTCTCTGCTTCAGCGGGCCACTGTAGCATTTTGGGTTTCTGTCAGGAGCCTAGGGAACATAGGTGGGAGCATATCCTAAGGGGGTTAGAACAAGAAGAGTAGACTATAACACTAGATTAGGCAAATGCATTGATATAGATACCATTACTCAAGATTCAAGATTTATTGTTAACTCTTGCAGCTGGAGATGATTCCAACAGCTACCTCTGCTACTTTCTTCCAATTCTTTTGTTGAGTAAGTTATTTTCTACTTGGTCAAAATATGTTCCCTCAGGGCAAGCTGAGATTTGACTCTATTAGGAGTCTAGTGACAACAGGGGGGAGTTTGGGTGAGTCTTTCATTTTCTTCTTATGCATCTGACCTAGGTAAGTTTCCCACAAGTTTTCAAGTAGGGAAAGGCTAGTCTCCTCAGACAATGAAGGGCAAGCTACTTTCACTGGTAAGGGAGACTCAGAATAATTTGGAAGTTCCATACTGTCAGGTTCATATTAGTAAATAATATCTACAAATATTCTATACCTGAAATCATACCTGATGGTGAGAAATTTGAAGTTTTCCCACTAAGATAAGGTACAAGGAAAGGATGACATTTGTCACCAGTTCTTTTCAATATGGTAGTGGAAGTTCTAGCTAACACAATAAGAAAAAAAAAAAAATAAAAGGTATACAGATTAGGACTAAAGAGATAAAAGTCTCTTTGTTCACAGATGACATGGCCATCTATGTAGAAAATCCAAAAGAATTGAAAAAATTCCTCATGGAACTAATAATTATAGCAAGGTTGCAGAATACTAGGCCACGCTACAAAAGTGGATTGCTTTGCTATATACCAGTAATAAAGAGTAGGTATTTGAAATTAAAAACACAATACCACATATTAGCATCTAAAATATGAAAACTTAGGCATAAATCTTTAAAAAATGTATACAAAATGTATATGAGGGAAACTATAAAACTCTGACAAATGAAGTTAAAGAACTATTTAAATGGAAAGATATTCCATGTTCATAGGTAGTAAGATGCAATATTTTGGAGATGTCAGTTCTTCCTGATCTCACCTACATATCCAATGCAATCCCATTCAAATCCCAGCAAATTATTTCATGGATATTGAAAAACTGAGTCTAAGCTTTATATGGAGAATAAAAAGAACCAGAATAGCCAAAATAACACGGAAAGAGCAGAACACAGTTGGAGGAGTGACACTACCCAACTTCAGCCTTTGCTGTAAAGCTACAGAAATCAATACAGTATGGTGTTGGGGGAGGAGGGGAGACAAATAGATGAACTGAATGGAATATAGAGCCCAGAAATAGGACCACATCAATACAGTCAATTGATCTTTGATAAAGGAGCAAGGCAATGCATTTGAGCAAAGATAGTCTTTTCTTTAAATGCTGCTGGAACAACTAGACATCCACATGAAAAGAAAATGATGCCAACATTTACACACTTCACAAAAATTAACTTAAAAATTATTATAGACCTAAGTGTAAAATGAAAAATGATAAAACTCCCAGA
This sequence comes from Taxidea taxus jeffersonii, assembly GCA_003697995.1. Taxonomy (NCBI): domain Eukaryota; kingdom Metazoa; phylum Chordata; class Mammalia; order Carnivora; family Mustelidae; genus Taxidea; species Taxidea taxus. The sequence continues at coordinate 73,539 of ML103167.1, forward strand.
AGATAACACATGAGAAAACTTAGGTAATCTTGGGTATGCTAATGATTTTTACACACAGCATTAAAGGCATAATCCATGAAAGAAAAAAATGATAAGTTGGACTTTGCTAAATTAAAAACTATGTAATAGGCAATGTAGAAAGAAGAGAAGACAGTCATAGACCAGGAGAAAACATTTGCAAAAGGTACATCTAATAAAGGACTGTTAACCAAAATACACCAAGAACACAAAAAACTCAACAATAAGACAACAAACTATCCAATTAAAAAATAAAGAGCTTAATAGGCACCTCACAAAAGAAGATATATAGATGGCAAATAGCATATGAAAAGACGCTTCACATCAAATGCCATCAAGGAAATGCAAATTAAAATGAGATATGACTATACACATACTAGACTGACCAAATTTCAGATCACTGACAACACAAATACTCGTGAGGGTGTGGAGCCACAAGAACACTTATGCATTACTTGTGGAAATGCAAGATGGCAGACACTTTGGAAAATAATTTGGAGTTGGTTTTTTTTTTTAACAAAACTAAACAAATTCTTACCATTATGATCCTTGGTATTTACTCAAAGGAGTGGGAAAGTTATGTCCAGGCAAAAACCTGCACATGGATATTTATAGCAGCTCTATTCATAATTGCCAAAACTTGGAAGCAATAGGGTGTCCTTCGGTAGTTGAATGGATAAATAAACTCTGGCATACCCAGAATGGAGTATTATTCAGCACTAAAAGTAAATGAGCAACAAAGACATGAAAAGACAGAGGAAAACTAAATGTGTATAACTAATTGAAGGAAGCTAATCTGTAAAGGCTATATATTGTACAATTCCAAGTATGGAGACAGTAAAAAGATCAATGGTTGCCTGGGGTCATGGGGAGGAGTAGAAGGATGAAAAGGCAGAGCACAGAAGATTTTTAGGGCAGGGGAAATACTCTGTATGATATACCAATGGTAGGTACATGCCATTATACATTTGTCTTAACCCACAGAATTTACAACAGCATGAATGAATCCTGATGTAAAATATGGACTTTGGGTGATCACAATGTATCAATGTTTGTTCGTCAGTGATAACAAATGTGCCAATCTGGTGGAGGCTGTTGATAATGGCAGAGGCTGTACATGTATGGAGGCAGAAGCATATGGAAAAGCTTGTGCGTCTTCTCAGTTTTGCTGTGAACTGCTCTATACAACAACAACAACAAAACCCCCACTGTAAACTCACCTGTAGAGATGCTAGCTAGCCTGTCTATCCACAGCATTCCACTAGAAAGCTGCCAAGGGAAATGTCAGAGGGATTTGCTGTCTGATGGGTGCATCTTCTTCTTGCTTATGAAGGAACCTGAAAGCAAAGACAGATTGCAGCTGAATGCTCGAGAAAATATACTGTGCTCATGTCAGGTGCTGGAGAAAGCTGCACCTTTCAAGAAACTCACAGGGGAGAAAACCACACACTCTTTACAGCCAAATGCTGGAGAAAATGTGCTTTACAGAACTCTAGAGATGGAGAGAAATGTGCAAACTCCAGCCAACCACTGGGAAAAGCACACTGTAGAAATCTGGCAAGTGAGATAAACAGCTACCAAGTGGAGAAAGTCCCTTTCTCCTCCTGTGTCTCTCCAGCACCCTCTACTAACACGTTTAACACAGTGGAAGGTGGCAAAGGAGAAAGATTTACATAACTACCTCCATTATCAAGAAAGAGTTCAAAAGGATGGCTTGGGATAGGAGAGTTAATAAATTTATAACACACAAGTTTTGTTACAGCATTACCACAGCATTGAATGAATTATTGCATGTTAAAAACTAAAGCTCCAAAATAGACATAATTGACTTTCTAAACATGCTTTAATGGAGAGGGCACTGCCTTTGGTGTTACTAATTTGTATGCATCCAGCAAGTTATTCTCTAAGCTTCAGTTCTAAACCTTAAAATGGAGGGGGTAATTATGTGTTTTAAATGGTAAAGAGCTGTAAATATAAGTTGTCATTTCTTAATCATTATTATTGGAAAAATACTCCATAGGGGAATATCATGATAGTTCTTGAAGAGTGTCTGATATCTGAAATAAATTAGGTGTGTTTCCTTCACTGCTATTTTAGATTTCAAAATGTACTCCAGACACAAAGTAACTAGAGACCATCTTGGGAGCTTTCATTGGTTTAAAATAGGTACTATTTTCTTATTAAACTTTTTTTCAAGGTTAAGTATGAAATCATTTACAAATAGTAGTTTTGTTTCCTCACAAACACATACACACACACATTCACACATTCCTCTGTATGTGTGTGTGTGCAGGAAACATGCACATTATAAATTTTCTTCATGTATTTCATTTAGGGATGACTTCCAGAAAAAAAGTCATGTGGGGGACGCCTGGGTGGCTCAGTTGGTTAAGCGGCTGCCTTCGGCTCAGGTCATGATCCCAGCGTCCTGGGATCGAGTCCCACATCGGGCTCCTTGCTTGGCAGGGAGCCTGCTTCTTCTCCCTCTGCCTCTGCCTGCCACTCTGTCTGCCTGTGCTCGCTCCTGTGCTCTCTATCTGACAAATAAATAAATAAAATCTTAAAAAAAAAAAAAAAGTCATGTGGTAGTTGTGACAACAGTTACTTTTTACTTGACTAATTTTTTTTTTTTTTACTTGACTAAAATTTTAAGGTTACTTCCTTAATGAGTCACCCTTAAAAAAGATATTCTCAGCGTGCCTGTGGCTCAGTTAGTTAAATGTCTGCCTCTTAATTTCAGCTCAGGTCATGATCTCACGGTTCTGAGATCCAGTCCTGCACTAGGCATAGGGCCTCATTAAGATTCTCTCTCTCCTTTTGCCCCCTTCCGCTCCCTTTCTCTCCCTCTCTAAAAAAAAAAAACCAACCAACCAACAATACAAAAAACAATACTAAAAAATTAAAAAATAATTTAAAAATTTAAAAAGATACTCTGTTGATTTGATAGTTTTAGATCTTTTTGGGAACTACATTAATTTCTAAAAATGTTAATTGCAAACAAATACTGCATTTCAAATGACCTATTAATCTTTATAAAGATATTTGTGTGGCCTTGAATATCTCTGCCTTGGCCTTTGACTAGATTAATCACTTTATTTGAAATTCTTGTTTCCTTTCTCTCCAAGTTTGGTTGGTCTCTATATTTATTTACGTTATTTAAATCTAATGTTCATTTAATGAGAATTATACATTAAAATTTGGATGATGCTTAATATTTATATTTGCTGATAATTTTCATATCTTAGTATTTCTTCCAAGTTTTTATCTTATTTAAAAATATCCCTTTTATCTCTTGTTATAGTTCTACTTTATTTCTACACAATGAATATAATTTTCATGACATATTAGAAATCTTTTGTTATTTTAAGAATTCAATCCTTGGGACGCCTGGGTGGCTCAGTTGGTTAAGCGGCTGCCTTCAGCTCAGGTCATGATCCCAGCGTCCTGGGATGGAGTCCCACATCGGGCTCCTTGCTCGGCAGGGAGCCTGCTTCTCCCTCTGCCTCTGCTTGCCTCTCTGTCTGCCTGTGCTCTCTTTCTCTCTCTCTCTCTCTCTCTCTCTCTAACTAAAAAAAAAAAAAAAAAAAAGAATTCAATCCTTCAATCTAGTTTAAAATGCTATTATTTACCTTCTGTATCCAGGATCCATCCTTCCTTCCCTTCTTCCTCTCTCACTTCTCCCATCCCCTTTCTTTCTTTTTCTTCTTTCCTTTTTTCTCTTTCTCTCCCCATTTTCCCTCTCTTTCTCCTTTTCTTTCTTTCTTTGCTACTTTTCCCCAGATTTTCTGGGGATGGGAACTTTCAAACTTTTGTATTTTTCTGACTTAATAACTTTTCTTCACTTTTTTCTTATTTAATGAATCATTTAATGGTAAGTGGTTTCTTCCGATTAAATATTGTTCCCCTTAGTTATTGAGATTCCCGTTTTATTATTTTCTATGTAAACTATTTCTACATTATTTATTTCCACTTTAATGTAACATATTTATAAACAAATCTTACAGAAATTTTTTCAGCAACACAGATTTTCAGTTTTATGTTGGTTATAAATTTATTATTCATTTTATTTCAACATCTGCTGCACTTGGCAAACCATTCAAGATTTCATGATTGCCTAACACAGCACCTTTCTACAATAAGTCAAATAGTCTTGAGATAAAATTCTGCTTCATTTATAATTACGCATAAATATTTCTAAAATAACTTTCATGAGTGAAAGAAGGGTATAAATCTTATCCTGTACTAGTTTGCATTGCTTGAAAGAATGCTAAGCACATAATATCCCTAAAAAATATTATTTACTAAATTGTGAATTAGTGATACAAAACTAACATTAACTTATAAGCATTCATTTAAATCTAATTATTATATATTTCAGAATATCCTGATTGTTATTTTTATTTCCATGGTCTGTCCTAAGGTGATTACAATGTATTACAATTTCTCTAAACAATTAAGTAATCTGCATTATTTTATGTATTAAAATGACTTAAAAAGTTATACATGACCCATGCAGAAAACCTCACCAATATGTAAGTGTATCAAAATGTAGAAGTGTTAACCTCGTTATCTGTTTGTTTCCATGATCCAAGAGTAATTACTCTTATTAAAGTTTATATTTTCTTTTTCTTTTTTTTTTTTAAGATTTTATTTATTTGTTAGAGAGAGAGAGAGAGCACAGGCAGACAGAGTGGCAGGCAGAGGCAGAGGGAGAAGCAGCCTCCCTGCCGAGCAAGGAGCCCGATGTGGGACTCGATCCCAGGACGCTGGGATCATGACCTGAGCTGAAGGCAGCTGCTTAACCAACTGAGCCACTCAGGCGTCCCTAAAGTTTATATTTTCTTATGTATCCTTCTTTTTTTTATGTATCCTTCTAATAAAACAGAAATTACATATTCTTTCACCAAGATCTACTTTTCATGTTTTAAAGTATAAGAAAAAGTCTACAAGCAGATGTCTAATTTACTGGAACTTTAATATACTTAAGAGTAGTTTACTTCCCTCTATTCCTTTTTTTCTAAAAATACCTCATTGCACAACTTAGAATAAAGGATTCTTTAAAACTGAATACACACATCACATGCACCTCTGTGTACAGATGACTACAGTAAAATGTACATGAAACTATAGTTTTTAATATGGTGTATATAACTTTATCATTTAATGGTAATACCATTAATATCTTCTACTAGTAATACTTTAGGGTTTAACTTATTTTTAAAGCAGCGTAATAATACATATTACCAGTGTACAACATAGCTTATTTAATTATTCCTCTATTGATGGGTACTTCAATTGCCCCTTACATTCTTTATTAGAAGTATTTATTCAACAAACAACATGTAACTAGAATGTTACTGAATAGATTTCTACAAGTAGAAAAGCTGGTTCTAATGACATTAAATTTTAAAAATTGATAGATACTTCCACCAGCCTACACAGAAACTTTATGTGAATTAAGAAAACACACCAATTCTTCTAGGTAGGTGCAGCCCTGTCCAGGACAGGAGGCTTGGCAAAAAGCATAGGTTGTCTCCTTGCTCTGACACCTTCAAACAAATAAACAACCTGCACACTTTTTTTTTAAAATATTTTATTTATTTATTTGTCAGAGAGAGTGAGCACAGACAGACAGAGAGGCAGGCAGAGGCAGAGAGAGAAGCAGGCTCCCTGCCGAGCAAGGAGCCCGATGCGGGACTTGATCCCAGGACGCTGGGATCATGACCTGAGCCGAAGGCAGCCGCTTAACCAACTGAGCCACCCAGGTGTCCCTGCACACTTTTATATGGTGGCCCTACATCTTATACTTTCCAAATTGTGTAATATACTTTTCCACTAATACTGTATATCTTACTGTTATTTTAATTCTCATTTCTTCAACACTACTAAGATTATTTTTTTCAAATATCCATTAACTTTTTGTTATTACATCCTTTTTAAGCTACAGTTATTGGCAATTAATTCAATATTTCTTCAGTCATATTGCTTTGAAATATTAAGGTGAATGAGCTTATCTGTAGGTAAAATAGTAATCATTAACGTGTTTTAAATATATTTGCATAATAAAATTCAATTAACTAATGGCATTGAATTGAATTCACCTAATACATTTACATGTTTTATTGTCAATTAATTTCTGCATACATTCCATCAAATTCATTAAAAATTAGCAGATGGATACAATTAACCATGATCATGAAAACACATTATCCAGAATGCTATGTGTTGTTAATTATGGGATGGAAAACTTAATTACTCTCATCGAAATAACTGATAAACTTGTTATATGGTTTTGCTATAAAAATATTGGGAAACAGGATTTCACAAAGTTCATGGGCATCTGAATGGAAAATACCAGTAACAGCACCTAAAAACATAAAAATGCATTATTTATTTTCATAAATAAGTGATGGACATTTAATTTAGTTTGATTAGGAAAAGAACATTATAAAATGGATCCTTGTACAACTTGTCATGATATGCAATTAGATTTCCTAGAGGAATGGACATTGAAGAGTAAAATACAAGTATGGCTATGAAGCCATTCATTAATTGGCCTCACTTCTGCCTCTACCAGGTTACCATTCACCTTTCATTCAATGCTCTAGTAATATAAATTCACATTGTCTCCCAGGAACTAATACAACTGAACCGACATCTTGGTTTATTGTGAAGAACTACTCATTCTGAGAATACTTCATAAGTCAAACAAGGTCAATTCCTATTTCTCTAAAGTATTTATAAGGTACAACTGACACGGTGTTGCCAAGTATTTCTATTCAACCACAACCTATTCTACTAAATCATAATATGGCTTCAGAATGTTTTTTAACAAATTAATTTGCCTACTTATTTATGTATAAAATGTCTATTGAAAATACAATATAAACCAGGATACAGTAGTTTAAAAAAAGAAATCTTCTGTTTTCAGGAATGTTTGGAAGGCTCAGTCGGTTAAGCAGCTGACTGGTCATGATCGGTGGGTCCTGGGACTGAACACTGTGATGGGCTCCATGCACAGCAGGGAGTCAGCTTAAGGAATCTCTCTCCCTCTCCTACTGCCCCTCCTTGCACTTGTGTTCTCTCTCTCTCTCTCAAATACATAATTTCTTTAAAAAGCCTGTGTTTTCAAAAGATTTACATTCTTAAGGGAGGTAGCAGACAATATATAAATAAACAGGCTCTTTTATGTGGTGATTAATAGGGATAAGTGAAGAAAAATCAGGGTAAAAAGATGGTGACTGATAAGTAGTGTACTATTTTAGATGGTGTCTTTGTTAAAAGGCATTTTTAGTAAAGACTAGAAGAAAGTGAGGAAGTGAGTAAAACTTTCTAAGACAAGAGTAGTTCAGGAAGGAAGAGCAGTGCAAGAGCTTTCAACGAGCCATGCTCGTTTGTTTGTTTGGGGAACATAAAGAAGGCTGCTAACACATCTAAAAGAGTGAGACTGGCTGGAGATGACATCAAAGGGATGAAGAAGTATTGGGTAGATCATATGCAATTTTTAATTTCAGTCTAAGTGAAATAAGAAGTCATCAGATTATTTCAAAGAGAAGAATGTCATAATCTAATTCAGGTTTTAAAGATTTTATTTATTTATTTGTGAGAGAGAGAGAGAGAGAGAG
>ML103167.1:81581-100920 GCA_003697995.1 Taxidea taxus jeffersonii
GAGAGAGAGAGAGAGAGAGAGCAAGCACAGGCAGACAGAGAGGCAGGCAGAGGCAGAGGGAGAAGTAGGCTCCCTGCCGAGCAAGGAGCCCGATGTGGGACTCGATCCCAGGATGCTGGGATCATGACCTGAGCCAAAGGCAGCCGCTTAACCAACTGAGCCACCCAGGCGTCCCAAATTCAGGTTTTAAAGAGTCTGTTGTTACATACATTGTAGAGGGCAGTAATGGAAGCAGGAGGTTCTTATAATAATCCACATGAAAAGTATTGGTGGCTTGAAGTTGAGTGGTGTGATGGAACTGGTGAGAAATTGTTAGATTCTAGATCTGTGAAGTTAGAGACCATGGTTTTTGCTCAGGTTAGGACAATAGATCTGGACGCAGAGTTTCAGGAAGAAGTCAGGACCTGGGGCCTGACCCATAGGTAAAATGGAGCTGAGCTGTCATTTTATAGGGTACTAGATTTTTAGGATATGAACACTGATGAGCTTATGTAGGCTAAAATACTTGGTAAAAGAAGTGGTTAAGTATCTGTTTTGGTTTGGGAGCTCGGAAAACAATAGTGAGGCACCGAGAGCAGCATGAACTGAGAAATTTTGAAAACCTCTGGCATATGCTGATGGGGGTAGGGAGGGAAGAATCAATGACTAAGAAGAAAGAAAAAGAGTTCTTGGGAGGTACAGTCGATTGACTGCCCGCCTCTTGGTTTCTGCTCAGGTCTGATCTCAGGGTTGTGAGATCGAGCCCCACATTGGTCTAGACAATCAGTGAGGAGTCTGGTTGGGTTTCTCTCTGCCCCTCCCCTTCATGCTCTCTCTCTCTCCTTAAAATAAATAAATAAATAAAAGCTTTAAAAATATTTAAAAATAAAATTTAAAAAAAGAATAGACAATTGCAAGAGGAGTGTATGAATGGTTGAAAAATAAGGGAATCCAGTGCACAAATGAAGGGTGTATTCCTACATCTGGCCACCAGCTCTTTAGCCTTTGAAAAATACGGGAAGTAAAGTCTGGGACAGTTTAGAGTTTTATTGGTGGTAGTGGTGGGTATTCTCTCTTGATAGTTTTTACTTTCTTTCTTTGAAAGTGAGAAATAAGAAGAACATGAGGTCTGAGGACACAGCAAGTAAAATAGTCATTGAGGAGATGAGAGAGTGAACTAGTTTTGTAAAAGCATATTTTTGCTAAACAATATCAAAGGCCAACTTGATGTTAGTGGTCATTAATTTAAATTGACATTAGACAATGCAGTTTTGTACTTACATACATATATTTAGCTATTTAGATGAAGATATGAAATAGAGAGTTAGACTCAGGGTTTTCTCATTCATGTACAATAGAAAGAGAGTCTTTCTGGAGAAAGAGTCTCCAGAAAGACTAAAGTGCATATAAGGAGTTATTAAAGACATGACTGCTCCAATGTAAACCAGATAAAGAGTGAATTGAGGCCATAGGGGGAATAAAGATCAATGAGAAGTTGGTAAAATCAATGGATTAAGTAAGTTGGTGGATTTAAATTTGTTGGAGTTGTAGTACTAGAGTAAATGAACTGAAAAGATAGAAATATTAGAAGCAACTTCTAGTAGGATGTTGGAATCACCCAGAAATAGTATTTATGTAAAAAAGAAAATTTAAAAAGAACAGTAAGTTTTGTTGTTGTTCTCCAGTTTAGTGAAACTAAGTTACCAAGGTACTGAAGAAATGAGAAATGAGGTGGTAGTTTGTAAAGAACTATAAAATGCAATAGGTGATGTTGTTACCATGACCTTCAAATGAAGAGAACAGTTTTAAAGAGATTGGAAAATAATTATAAAGAACTGACACTGAGGATCAAAGGGCAAATACAATCTGTCTTTAGAAACATTAGCCTGGGGGCGCCTGGGTGGCTCAGTGGGTTGGGCCTCTGCCTTCGGCTCAGGTCATGATCTCAGGGTCCTGGGATCAAGCCCCGCATCGGGCTCTCTGCTCGGCGGAGAGCCTGCTTCCTCATCTCTCTCTGCCTGCCTCTCTGCCTACTTGTGATCTCTCCCTCTCTTTCTGTCAAATAAATAAATAAAATTTAAAAAAAAAAGAAACATTAGCCTGGGGAGTAGGAAAGAGAAAAAAAAAAAAAACTACTAATGAGGAGGGTTGAAGAGGAATCAACCATCGCTAGGAGAGATAGGTTGTTATCACTTCAAGCAAGTAGGTAAATGGAACAGAGCCAAGACATTACTGAGAGAGGAGATTTTGGTGATTGGAAACTGAGTTTCAGATGGGAAGGGTTTAAGTCCATGTAAAATCCTATCTATATGATGAGTCATGAAGATGAATGATGGCCTAGGGAACTTGAGTTTTCTATAAATCTTGGGGTTATTGAAATAATTTTGATGTTTTCTTAGGCAATCTGAATGCGTGTATAAAAAAGAGTCTATGAATGTTGTCTAAGGAAGTGAGGTTACTAGGACTATATGAGTTACATGGGTCTCAGATTCAGGAAAACCAGTAGTAACGAGAGGTCAATAGATGTGCTTTGGTACTGGAAGGATTATTTAGGATAGATTCGAATTTTTTTTTAACTTAAGATGGTAATATATATTTTCCATGAATAATATTAAATGCATACTCTGGTTTCAAACTCCTAGGAAATATCTAATACTTTCACTTCTGTTCCCTTTTATTTATAAGGAAATCTAAATCTAATGTCCCTTTAGGAACATGGTTATGATTGATTGAATATAGAAGAAAACTAATATAGATACTCCTGTTATATACAATTCAGGATAAAACTAAAATTCTTTAATAAGTAGTCCCTTATAGGGGATACTCTACCAACCAAGGGTCCCATGCAAGCAAATATAGTCATTCTTCCAAAGTGTCTTGACCAAAACTAAAATTTGTAAATCTGATTACACATGAATGTTCAATTTGTTGCAGAACTGTTTTCTATTATTAGGGCATAACTGAGCCAATTTCCTCCTGAGACTTCTGAGTAATCTGAACTTTCAAGTAAAAGTTAATTGCTATGCATTTTAAAACCACCGATCCATTTATAAATAGTGATCCTAATATTCCTCAGTTCTCCAGAGATCAGCTTTCTGACCACATTGAGTATATGGTAAAGTGCCAAAATGAAATTAAAAAAATAAAACCTAAATATTCAGCAGTAATTAATCTATTTGATAAATGCTGAAAATAAGTTTTCACACAATTGATCAGTTCAGCAACCAGAGAGAAAGGAGCAATCATCTTGATTGGCAATATTTAAAATATTAAAGACAGTCCATGAAAAATCTGAGAGGAGTAAAATGAGACAAGGAAATAAGACCAAAGAATATGGGAAGAAACAAATGGAATGCAAGGAGTTATGAGCTGTTATCACTTTAAGCAAGTAGAAAGAGGGATTCAATGATTTAAAGAATTGTGATTGTATCACTTCTTGGCCTTTTGGCTAAGAACAACTGTACAATAGTGGCTGTATCGTTGCATAGTACTTAAAAACTTGGAAAAAATAAAATATATATTTTATTTAAATATATAAGAATATATACTTACTGATTCCACATCATAATTTTTAATTCATATTAATTATTATCAGATTTAGCAAATAAAATACAAGGTGACTAGTAAAATGTGAACATCAGGCAATATTTTTTTTAAAAGATTTTATTTATTTATTTGACAGATCACAAGCAGGCAGAGAGGCAGGCAGAGAGAGAGAAAGGGAAGCAGGCTCCCTGCGGAGCAGAGAGCCAGATGCGGGGCTTGATCCCAGGACCCTGGGATCATGACCTGAGCCGAAGGCAGTGGCTTTAACCCACTGAGCCACCCAGGCGCCCCATCAGGCAATATTTTTAAGTGAAGGTCTGTTTCTTACATTATTATTATTCATTGTTATCTGAAGTTCAAATTTAACCAGACATCTTCTATTTTATCTGGCAACCCTACTAATAGTGCTTATATAAACAAAGTGACCCAAAACTGTCAGGTAAATAAGTCTATTGCAGTTTTTACAACGTCAGAGACAGAATTAACTTAGGCTGGTTATGATGACTATTATGATGTTACCATGAAAAATGTTAGTCATGGGGAGGCGTTGGGTGGCTCAGTGGGTTAAAGCCTCTGCCTTAGGCTCAGGTCATGATCTCAGGGTCCTGGGATCGAGCCCTGCCTCGGGCTCTCTGCTTGGCAGGGAGCCTGCTTCCTCCTCTCTGTCTCTCTCTCTCTCTGCCTGCCTCTTTGCCTATTTGTGATCCCGCTCTCTGTCAAATAAACAAAATCTTAAAAAAAAAAAAAGTTAGTCATTGGACAATGGTAATTTATATTACCCTAGAGTCTTTAACTGTGCAGAGGGAATAATACCTACTTCATAGACTTGCTGAATAGATTATCAGATGTATATATCTGATGTGTGTGTGTGTGTGTGTGTGTGTGTGTGTGTGTAAAGCATATACTAATGTCCTTAACAAACAGCAGCTGTTTGCAGGCTTAACCTCAAATGCACCTCAGGCTTAACCGTATGTTCTATGGCACGATACCTAGTTTGATGTTTAAGATAATGAAGTATAGAACACTGGGGACGTAAGGGACTTTAGAAATAATCATCTCAATTTCACCATTTAAGCAGAAAAATTAAAATGAGATTTAGAATAAAAAGCTTCACTTAAAAGAACATATGCTAAATTTTGGTATTTAGTGTTAGTTCCTCCATGAATTCATTAAGTTATAGTAAAAATCTACAGAAAATGTACAGTTTCTCAAGAAAATAATCAAGGGATATGGTATTTAAAAACTACCTCAGAAGGGAAATGGATGTATTCCCCAGCTTGTTTAATTTATCAAGAGCCAATTAAAGTCAGTAGGTCTAGGTGAGTTGAAGATTTTTGCAATATCTAAGAATATTTTTAATGCATTTTGCAATTTGGCAAATTGTTGAAAATTATGAGGAGAGAGAGACATCATCTCCCTTCTTAATAATGAAAAATATAAGCTCTGCCTTTACCTTATATTGCTTGTGGGCATGTGTTTAATTTAGTTGAACTGAACTGAAACCTTTACAGAATATAAAGTAACCAAAAAATGTTTCTGTAAGGAAAAAAAATGCTAGAAGTTAAGGCGGAAACTAGGCGTATTATATCTTTTAATAAATATTATAATTAAGAATCCTGATGAATGTATTCTATCTTTTATTATTATTTTTCTTATTATTATCTAAAATATACACGGTGTTCATGATGGTAAATTCTGTGTCAACGTGACTGAGCCACAGTGACCAGATATCTAGTCAAGCATTATTCTGGGTGTATCTGTGAAGGCATTTTTTTGGTGAGACTAACATTTACTTTGAGTAAAGCAGATAACCCTCTATAATGTGGATAGGCTGCTTCTAGTCAATTGAAGACTTTAAGGGAACGAAGACCGACCTCCCCTTTGCAAAGAGGAATTCTGCCAGCAGATGGCCCTTGGACTCCAACTCTGCCCTGAGTCTACAGCTGCTGGCCTACCCTGTAGATCTGGGATTTATCAAGCCTTCATATTCACATAAGTCAATTTCTTAAAAGAAATTTCTCTCTCTCTCTCTCTCCATCTCCCAATGTCTATCATCTTTATTTCTATCTCTCCTTTTTTGGTATCTATACACATATGTACATATACATGCATATTTGGATATACTTATATAGATGATATATATATATATACAGGTATATATATATATATATATACACACATATACATATATACATAGAGAGAGAGAGAGATGAAAATATAGTTCTATTTCTCTGGAGAGCCCTGACTTATACATATTACTTACATTTTTTCATTGACTTTTAACATACAGGAGGTGGTGCCTATGCAAATACTTCTTATATTAAAGCACTGTCTACACAAATAAGATGAAAGTCAGACACACACAAAATAATTAAAAATAAAGTGGTGCCTGCTTGGCTCAGTCAAATGTCTGAATCTTGGTTTTGGGCTCCTAGGACCCTGAGTGAGGCTCCCCACTCAGCGGGGAGTCTACTTCCCTCTCTCCCTCCCTCCACCCTTCCCTCTGCTCATGCACACACATACTCTCTCTCTCCAAAACGAATAATCTTTAACAAAATAAAATAAAGTTCTTCCCCTAGCGCATGTATGTTATTGTGTAGTATGAGAATCATAATTGAAAATCATCCAAGTAGACACACTTCATTTGGGTTCATATTTATAAAAGCTTCTCATTGTTTTCAAGGTGTTGCATTATGCAGTAAGTGCCATAATTTTTATTTCAGAAGATTAAAAAAATTAAAACTAGTAAGAGGAGAGATAAGTATAACAGAACATGCCTTATTTGTAGTATGGTAGTAATGGGGCTGGATCTACACACAAATTTCTTTGTGAAGCAGACACAGGGAGCAGTTGAATTTGCCTAACTTACATATGACGATGATTAAACAAATATTCTTTTTTCCCCCCTTCAGGCTTCTTACCTATTCAACACTGAACACACTTGGAGACTAAGATGTTAATGGTAGACAAGCTGCAGTTATCCTGGCTTTTAGTTTCATTCAACCCTTTCTAATTGGAGCCCCAGGCTTGGATCTCTCACAAACCACATCCTGTACAACACTGCTCTGATAGATAAATAAGTAGAAAAAATGAAAACAAGAAAGGAAGACTGGGTTTTTAGGAGACAGGCCAAGAGAGTACGACATCCAATAGCCTCAAGTCCCTAACTGTGATAAAGGCTGTGAAGAGGTGATAATGCACCCATGTTCTTTGTGGCTGACAGATTTAGACAGGTTCTAGAAGGCCAGAAGGTAGATTTAAAATTAAATGGCAAACAGTTACTACTGGTAAGAAAATAGTGTTCACTATAGCTCTCTGCCCAGAGTACTGATAACACATGTACCTCCAATCTGGTGTTCTGGAAGGTACTGAACTAGGAAGGGAAATTCAATGTAAGCAAGTAGGCAGGCATTAGGAACAAACAACTATGAAACTCTGGGAAGGAACAACAAGGCAAACCAGCACACACAGGTATTCTCAGGAAATCTAGGTCAGCCCAGAGGCAGAATTTAGAATCAGAGGGCCCCTGGAAACAGCTTATGACATTATTGTTTATAGCAGAGGTGAAAGTTGCACAAATAGAGCCTGGTTTGTGCTCAAATTATATTAAGGATTTGGACATTCTTTTAAAATCTCTCTAGAGAGTTATTTTACTATAAGAAATTTCATAGTTCTGTGAAATTCATAGTATTTGCTGGCTTCCTTCTTGGTGGTAGGTGTTAGGGAGGTCTAAACATCAGGTTATAATACAAAATGCATGAGAACACTGACTGCCAGGAGTGCTCATTTGAAATGTATCTGTACCCTGTTTGTATCCATGAATTAATTTAGAGAAAAGATTAACTACATGCTACTCATTAGCCATTAGTTTATTACTAGTCAATGGTCAAGATAACAATAATGATACTGTTTTTGCACTTTTGAATTATCTCTCTAGGAATCAATGGAAAACAAAGAGTTTAAAGGAGTATGCTATTTTCATAATCTTGAAAAAGAATGAATATTTAAGCAAATGCATTTATCAGGCAGTAAGGATATTTACTGTCATTTATGGACTTTAATTTCTAAAGCAATTCTTTAACTTTTTTTCACAGATACTTTTTGAGGAGGTGGAATAAGTCACCACTGGAAAGGTTTGGATCCCAGTTATAGCCTCGTGACCCTTAAATAAATAGACTTTTCCCTCACATACCTGTTTAACTTAAAAGTAATGGAATAATTTCTTCTAGAAGTTAAATGCGTGTGACAAATTGTCCATTATCTTTGCCACTCATTCTTATTAGTGAATAAACTGTGTGTTTTGTTCTTTATCTTGTACTTCTTCTATTAAGCAAGTCAACATGGAATGATGATTCAGAGAAAGGACTCTGGATCAAAAAGGTCTGGCTTCAAATCTTGACTCCATAACATTTCAACTGTATAATCCTGAGGAAATTAATTAATGTCTCCATATTTTAGTTTTCTTATCTTATCTTTAAACTGAGACAGATAATATTATATAATACATATTATATGAGCATTAAGTTAAATTAAATAAGTTATATGCATATTTAGAATAAAATAAGTGCTAAATAAGTTATATGCACTCATACACATAGAGATTACTTTATATATACATTATTAGTCTTTTTAATTTATTCCATTTTATCAATTTCATTGGTCCTGCCTCAGTCCAATCTCTATCATCTTCTATTTCAGTTATTAAAACAGCTTCCTACCTCTTTTCCTCTAATCTTTACTTGCCTTTAGTTCATACACACTGTTGCCAGCATGACTTTTCAGAATCCATCACTGTAGCATTCTGAGCATAGTAGACCCTTCATAAATGTTTGTTAGGAGTAATGTAATCATTTAAAGTATGTGTGTTCTTGTACTGTGGTAAAACTTGTGAAGTATGAGATAAACCTGTTGATAAAAGCAACTTGTCTGGAAGGAACAAATTAACAATAAGCACTAACAGAATCTAGATCCTGGAGTGGGGGTTGGGAGATGGCACTTGCAGAAGAAATCAAACATTACCTAACCTTTGCTGTGTGCTAGAGAAGGACAACAACAAAAAACACGTAAGCAATTCAGAAATACTATAACCAATTAAGAAGTACAATTATAACTATATACTTCTTTCCCAAATATCTCTGATTATGGTATTTGCTTCTTAACTCAGCCTTTAGTCTTTATTTCCTTCCTTTAGGCTGGATCCAGAACTGTGTGTTACCATTCTAATTTAGTATTATATGTCAAGGGTATTCTTAAACCTTTAAATAGTTATTGGAAACTATGAGTACCTCCATAATATATGATTATGATGTCTTCATAATATATATGATATTTCTATAAAAACAATTTACATAAATGTTGGGAAGAAATAATACCACAGACTAAGAAATTAGAAACAGGACCCTGTTCTTTTTAAGAAGTGAATTGTGAAAAGGAAGGAGAGAAGTATTCATTAGTCAGCAATACCCTACTACCTTCCCACGTTAAAATTATTGACTTTTTTGTTTAAATAAATAAAATCATTGACTCCCGTTCAGATTAGTCTTGAGGTCAGAAGGGTGGTAAGAGCCTTGTTACCAGGGGTAGGAGAAATAAAACAGCACGTATCCAACTGGAAAGAGAGAGATTTTTAGTTATAAAGTAATTAAAATCTACTTAAATGTGGTGTTCTTACAACACAAATCACATGGGTTGTGCAGTAAATAATTCAAATCTATACTTTGCTTACTGTGTTACAGTGTTTAAATAGAGAAGCAAATATAAAAATCTACACTGGTTGAGATTTAACATACACTGAAGTTTTGTTTCACATAGTGACTGATTTCTTCATCTTAATTATTCTTATTTTGTTGGACAATTAAGTAAATTTTTTGCCATTTTTAAAACTACTATATCAACATATTTTTCACCTATATTTTAGCTGAATTACTGATACTTTACTCATAAATAACTAGTAGTAAAACAACTAAAGGGGTAATGTGAATTGTGTTATGGCTTTTGGTAGTATAGACAAATTACCATTAGAAAGATCTTTTTCACAGACACACAGATCAATAGAACAGAATAGAGAGCCCAGAAATAGATGCTTAACTCTATGGTCAACTAATATTCAACAAAGCAGGAAATAATGTCCAATGGAAAAAAAGACAGGCTCTTCAACAAATGGTTTTGGGGAAATTGGACAGCCACATGCAGAAGAATGAAATTGGACCATTTTCTTACACCACACACAAAAATAGACTCAAAATGGATAAAAGACCTAAATGTGATATAGGAATTCATCAAAATCCTTGAGGAGAATGGAGGCAGAAACCTCTTTGACCTCAGCTGCAGTAACTTCTTCCTAGAAACATCGCCAAAAGCAAAGGAAGCAAGGGCAAAAATGAATTATTGGGACTTAATCAAGATCAAAAGCTTTTGCACAGCATAGGAAACAGTCAACAAAACCAAAAGACAACCAATAGAATGGGAGAAGATATTTTCAAATGGCATATCAGATAAAGGGATAGTATCCAAAATCTATAAAGAACTTACCAACTCAACACCCAAAGAACAAAGAATCCAATCAAGAAAAGGGCAGAAGACATGAACAGACATTTCTGCAAAGAAGACATCCAAATGTCCAACATACACAATGAAAAAGTGCTCCACATCACTTGCCATCAGGGAAATACAAATCAAAACCACAGTGAGAGACCACCTCACACCAATCAGAATGGTCAAAACTAAGTCAGGAAACTATAGGTATTGGCAAGGATGTGGAGAAAGGGTAACCCTCCTACAGTGTTGGTGGGAATGCAAGCTAGTGCAGCTACTCTGGAAAACAGTATGGGAGGCTCCTCAAAAATTTGAAAACAGAGTTACCCTATGACCCAGCAATTCCACTACTGGGTATTTATTGCAAAGATAACAAATGTAGTGATCCGAAGGGGCATGTGCACTTCAATGTTCATAGTAGCAATGTCCATAATAGCCAAACTACAGGAAAAGCCCAGATGTCCATCAACAGGTGAATGGATAAAGAAGATGTGGTACAGGTATACAATGGAATATTGTGTAGTCATGAAAGAAAAAGAAATCTTGTCATTTGCCATGACATGGATGGAACTAGCAGGTATTATGTTAAGCAAAATAAGTCAGTCAGAGAAAAACAATTATCAATGATATCACTGTTATGAGGAATTTGAGAAATAAAGATAGAGGATAATAGGGGAAGGCAGGGTAAAATGAAAAAAGATGAAACCAGAGAGGGAGACAAACAATAAGAGATTCTTAATCTGAGAAAACAAACAGAAGGTTGCTGGAGTGGAGGGGTGTGGGAGGGATGGAATGGCTGGGTAATGGACATTGGGGAGGGTATGTGCTATTGGGGAGTGAGTGCTGTGAATTGTGTAAGGCTGATGAGTCACAGACCTGTACCCCTGAAACAAATAATACATTATATATTAACAAAAAAGTTCTTTTGTTTACATATTTTTGTTTCACAGTTTATAATACCAGCATATGCATTATCTGTCTCACTATAACGTCATCAATGAAATCATTTCACATTTTGCTAAGAAAAAATTATCCTATTGCTTAAATTACCCAATTCAGTTGAGAAAATATATTTGTGTTTACAACATGTGTTTTTGGATTTGTTTTCCTTCAAATACTTTCATTTCTGAGAAGTTTACAAAACTTGCAACTTTTCTGTTAAAAGTGCATACAAAAATAAAAAATTCCTGGAACACAAAATCTATCATTAAATTGAGTGTATGTTTAGTAAATTTTCAATTTATAAAAAAATATACACACACATTCATGAGTAGCAGAAAAGTATAAAGGAAAACTAACATACAGATTGTGTCTGGATATTCTTCATTATTTTCCTTATGCTATTGTGTATTTTCAGTACATCCACAAAGAGTGTATTAATTTTATAACTAATGAATAAATAAAGACTGTAATTTTTATAGGGCTCCTTCATACCAATAGGTTAATAATTATGTGCCAACAAAGTGTACAATTTAATGAGTTTCAACAAATGCATACACTCATGAAACTATGACTATAATCAGGATAAAAATATTTTTGTCACCCACAGAGGTTTTCTTGCAGCCCTTGCAGTCAATCCCTCTTTGATCCCTGGCTTCCAGATCTGTTTTCTATATTTAGATATACAGTTAAAAAGGGACATTTATGATTATAAGGAATTAGCTCATGTGATTATCGAGGCTGAGCAGTCCCATCTGTAAGCTGGAGATGCAGAAAAGTTTGTGGTGTAATTCAGTCTGAGTCTGAAGGTCTGAGAACCAGGTTAGCTGATGGTGTAAATCACAGTCAAAGGGATGAAAATATAAGAGGTCCCCAGCTCAATCAGTAAAGCATTAATTCAAAAATGAATTCTTCCTACCTCTAACTTTTGTTCTAGTCAAACCCTCAAGGAATTAGATGATGCCCACATTGGGGAGGGCTATTTACTTTACTAAGTCCATCAACTCAAATGCTAATCTGGCCCAGAAACATCTACACAAACACACCCAAGATTATGTTTATTCTGGGCACCCCACAGCCAATCAAGTTGACACATAGAATTGACTAATATATTCCCCATTTTCACTGTTTTTATTTCACTAACTGTTGAAGGCTTTTCACTGTCTAGTTTATTTTGCTCCTCTAGGGAGAAGTATTTTCAAATCCTACCATATTCAACCTGCTAAAAACCTCCATAAGACAGAGATGGCCTTTGCAATGTACTTAGGGATGATGTGAATAGCGTGGCAGATTGGAAACTGTGAACTGGTTCAACAGCAGGGACTCCTCACTAAGACTGCTCTTGCTGAAGACTAACTTCTCAGCAGCAAAGAACATAACTGAGACTTCAACACAGTACTCTCTCCTCTTCAAAGAGTCTACCAGTACTGAGTAGCAAGAGCAAGTCCATCTGAACTCTTCCAATTTCGGCATCAACAATTCATCCTTACTGGAAATACACTTATTGCAGATGGCAGTATGCCTTTCTTGCATGCAGTTCCTTTGGCAGCACTATAATCCTAGGGCTTCATAACATGTTTTATTTATTGACATTAAATAATGAACAACATTGTCTCAAAGAAACATATTCCACAGTGAAGGAAATATGACAATAAACACATGCCCATGAGATCCACTACGGTATACTGTGTTATCTAGAAGCAGACAACCTGATGGAAACTTGCCTTTGGAAGGGCTGGTGCCAGCTTGGGTTGGTATACTTACCTCCAGAATAGTGTACAGTATATTTATTGAGCCAAAGACCAACGTATGTTGCTATGTCCCCAAATACTACAATAGATGGGTCTAGAAAATAGAAAGTTAATAAATTGACCTCTCCCATTGTTAGTCCCAGTAACTGTCCTGTGGAATTTGCCCTTCCTATAATGCTGGAATATTAGTGTTAGATCCCAGGAGCAGAGTGCTTCCACAAATGGATAGAGTAAGGATTATTAAATGTAATACCACTGTGGCAATCGTAATTTTGGGCTTTACATGCCAGTAGACTGTAGACACTGAAATAAATTACTATAATGGCAGATGTTATTGATTCTGATCATGTTGAGGGGATAGGGTTGCTGCTACAGAATGTTATCAAGGAACAAGGGATTTAAAAATTACATGGAAGGGGCGCCTGGGTGGCTCAGTTGGTTAAGCCACTGCGTTCGGCTCAGGTCATGATCTCAGGTCCTGGGATCGAGTCCCGCATTGGGCTCTCTGTTCAGCAGGGAGCCTGCTTCCCTCTCTCTCTCTCTGCCTGCCTCTCTGCCTACTTGTGATCTCTCTGTCAAATAAATAAATAAAATATTTTAAAAAATTACATGGAAGTCTTTTGGTACTTCCATTCCTGATGAAAAAGCAGACAGAAAATTGCAACAGTTACAGTCTGGTAAGGAAAAGAGAGAGGGTTTAGACCACTCCATAATTAGGGGCTGTGTTATATTACTAAGCAAGACACCTGACCCAGCTGCAGGGTTTGCCCTTGGTAAAGAAAATTTAGAAAGTGTGGTGAAGGACACAGATAATGAATTGTCACCTTAGAATAAGCTAAAACAGTGGTCAGCATAGTTTGTTTCACTAACCTGCCCATTACTCATTTTTAGAAATGATGGGTGAACACCAAAATGAAGAGGGAGTGCCAGAGTAGACTTAAATAAGAAGGGGTGTGTCCTATGGAGGCAAGATTTGAGACCTACAAACCAACTAACATTCCTATTTGTTCTTGGAGGTCTAAAGTCATGACTTTTTGAAGTGTGAAGGAGGTCTATCCATACAACTGGCTCAGTTATTCTGCACTATATTAAGGTCAATGCTATCCTCAGGTGAGTTTTTTTTTTTAATTTTTTTTTTAAATTTATTTGTCAGAGAGACAGCGAGCACAGGCAGACAGAGTGGCAGGCAGAGGCAAAGGGAGAAGCAGGCTCCCTGCCGAGCAAGGAGCCCAATGTGGGACTCGATCCCAGGACACTGGGATCATGACCTGAGCTGAAGGCAGCTGCTTAACCAACTGAGACACCCAGGCGTCCCCTCAGGTGAGTTTTGTTGTTGTTGTCGTTGTTGTTCTGATATATTGCTACTTGCTCTTTTGTGAGCCTTCACTAAGAAGAGATATATGGACACAATAGACACAAACTTCCCAGCAAACTGTCTGCAATTTATCTATTACATCCATGTTTTTCCTGCATATTTAACATTTTCTTCAAATTCTAGTCAAGAAGAACATGCAGAACTTACCAGTAAAAACCTAGTCCTGATATCTGGGTATATCCACTATTTTCAGCTCACATTAAGGCAGACATAAATGAGCCTAAATAATGAGGCTAGCTCCTTCTGTTAGTGAACCTACTGACTTCCCTATGAAAAAATCAAGTTATGTTATGCCAAATTATCTAAATAAACAGAGGAAATTTTTAAAATTTATTTTTCCCCTATAATTTTGAATAACCTATTCAGGAGTGAAAATTTAGGACATTACTGCCAATTATCAGAGTTGACAACCTCTCAGTTAAGGATTTCATGAGATTTTTAAGGCATGAGATTATATATGCATGAGAAAGTGTGATTGGAAGCTAACAGGAATTATATACAATACCTGGAAAATAATGAGAAATGCATTTATTAGTTCAGAAAACCAGTTTATGAAACTTACTGACTAAAGTGTTTTGACAGGCAGTAGAAAGTATAGGTAGAGAATTAATAGCATTTCCAAATTTAGCCAGAACACAATGGCTTTCTTTAATGTCTACTAATATATTCCAGCATTTTGAGACTAATGTATAGGGAAAAGAATATATATTTTATTTGAATTAGTAACATAGTTTTGCACTAATTTAATGCCAGGAGTATATGCAACTAGCTACAATACGATATAAGGAAGATTTTTCATTAACCTACTGAACTAAAATTATCAACTTGAAATTTTCTAATGATGAAGTTACCATAGACTTTTAATAATAAAAAAAGAAGAAAAGGAGCATTAGAAGTAAAATTACCAGCTAACTGAAAATTTATAGAAGTGTTCACAAAAAATGCATACCAACCACCTCCTTCCAGATTTTTATGCTTCTGTTTTGAGGGAACTTGTCCTTGTATCAATGATTAATCTCCTCCAAGTATCTGAGTCACAGCAACTCTTGCCTTTTCAGTAATCTTTCACTATCCAATATTACCTATTTATGCTATATGTTCTTACTCCTCTCTACAATATCCAATAAAAAGCATTAAAATCTTTCTAGGAAAAACACAGCTCTTTATAGCTACTGTTCTAGTCTCCTTCTCCATCACAACTATTTTGGCTCCTCTCAGTCACTATTCCAGCCACTGCAGCACAGATTTGTTCCAGTCACTTTGATGACACTGTTCTAACTAATTCATTTCACCAAATACATATCATATGCTTATTCTCTGGAAAACATTGATTGATTAGGGGATGTAACCATGAACAGGACACCAAAGGAAATAGAATAAGTTAAAAAATACTATAATACTACACATTTTAAAATAATGATGAAATTTTAGAGAAAAGCAATTTGCTGTAGAGTGGTGTTGCCTACTTAAGATGTAAGAGCAATGCTTTGTTTATCTGCTTGTTTTGTTTTTAACAAACAATATGCTGGAATCTAAAGTCAATTATCTGAAAAAGAAACACTCCTGGAAAAGGCACAGCATGATCAAACCTTAAAGTAAAAGAATTTGTTGTGTTCTTGGAGTGAAAAAAAAAAAGGCCAGTAGGAACTGCTGCTTGGTGAGTAAGCAGGCGAGTGCAAGAGAAGAGGCTGCAAAGGTAGTCTAGATGTTCTAGACCAGGCTCTAAATCATGAATGCTTTACAATCCATGGTAGGAAGATAGGATTTTA
The DNA here is from genome assembly GCA_003697995.1 of Taxidea taxus jeffersonii. Taxonomy (NCBI): domain Eukaryota; kingdom Metazoa; phylum Chordata; class Mammalia; order Carnivora; family Mustelidae; genus Taxidea; species Taxidea taxus. The sequence continues at coordinate 97,475 of ML103167.1, forward strand.
CTAGAATTATAAAGAAAAGTCACTGAAAATTTTTCAATAGGGAAGAGATGCCATGTGATTCTATCTTTTAAAATGAATGGAATGGGGATGCCTGGGTGGCTCAGTCGGTTAAGTCTGCCTTTGGCTCAGGTCATGATCCCAGGGTCCTGGGATAGACTCCCACACCCCGCTTCTTGCTCAGCAGGGTGCCTGCTTCTGCCTCTTCCTGCTGTTCTCCCTTTTTGTGCTCACTCTCTTGATCTCTCTCTCTCTCTGATAAATAAATAAAATATTTTTTAAAAAGATGAATGGAATGGAAGAGGTACTGGGGGCAAGGGTAAGGACAGGGACAGGTGGATTGATCTAGGTAGAAGGCAATGGTAGTTTGAACTAGAATGCTGATAGGCTAAGTCAGATAAAAAGGAGAGATACAAATATATTTTGAAGGTAGAAGGGCCAGGATTTGTTAAAGGACAAGGACTTAGAAGTAGAGAAAGTTTGGATCAATGAGTACACCGGATTTCTGGCTTTAATAAATGAGTATATGGTGATGAATGGGTGGTAACAATTCAGGCAATATGTGAATATGGGGGTTAGAGAGGAAAGAAGTCAAGAATTTTGACAAATGACCTCAAATAAATAAATCCAGTGGGTATTTGTGAAATTTCCTTTTTCAGTTGACCTCACAGTTACTTAAGTCAGTTAATGACCCCCTCTTCCAAACACATTCTTCCTTTAGAGTCTCAGAAACAGCATACTATTCTTTTTTTCCTTCCTACCTGTCAGACTGTCAATTATTAGTGTTCTTTTCAATGCAAACTTTATTTCTAAGAGCTCTACATTTTGAAATTTCGTGAGATTCTGTTCCAGAATTTTTTTTCTTACTCTATTTGCTTGAATGACATAGTCTACATCCCTCTTACACAGTTTGCATGCTGAAAGATCCCATATGTATAAACCTCAGACCTCTATTTTGAATCACAGCCTCATACTTCCAACTGTCTCAATAGCCCCATTTTGATATCCCAGAGCCCTCAACATCAAGACATTGAAAAAAGACCTAATATTCTTTTTTTGCCTAAAATAAATCACTACACTTCTAGCTGTTCATATCAGAAACCTAGAGGTTATCTTTTATTTCTCTGTTTTCCAGATCATCATCCCAATAACATCAAACAGATTTAGTCCAAAAACATTCTTCGCCAAACCCTATTACAGGAATAGTGACATCAGTGGCAAATAGAAACAACGCGGCATCTGAGTCATGGACTTTATCAACTAGTGAAGGACAATATATTAAAAAGTAATGATAGGGAGCTGAGGTTTCCTAGAGCCGTGGTCTGTGACACGGGCCGGTGCTCTGTGCGAGGGGTCCCCACAAGATCCGGGGAGACTCTGACCCGGGAGAGCTCAGGGATCTACAGGGTTCGGAGACTCCAGGTGGGACTCTGCCAGAGACAGAGATGCTTGGTCACAGGCTGGGTGAGCTCGGAGCTCTCCCAGAAGCCAGTGAGACGGGACTGATTACGCAGGATTTTCTCCAAGCGTGGCCGGAGGCTGGGGAGACGGGAGTGATTAAACGCTTTTCTCTGAAGGCGCACTGAAGACTGGGGCCCCTAGCTCTCGACTCCTCTGAACTGGAGATTGGGAGGCCGCCATTTGCATTCCCGTCCTCCGGAACTCTACGGAAAGCGTTCAGGGACAAAAGCTCCCGAAAGCGAACCTGAGAGGATTACTCAGCCTGGCCCCTGGTTAGGGCAGTGCAATTCTGCCTGGGGAAGAGACACTTAAGAATCACTACAACAGGCCCCTCCCCCAGAAGATCAACAAGAAATCCAGCCAAGACCAAGTTCACTTAACAAGGAGAACAGCGGATTCTTATCTGGACAAAATGACAAGGCAGAAAAACTCACCACAAAAAAAAGAACAGGAGGCAGGGCCAAAAGCTAGGGACCTAATCAATACAGACATGGGTAATACGTCAGATCTGGAATTCAGGATGACGATTCTCAAGGTTCTAGCTGGGCTCAAAAAAGGCATGGAAGATATTAGAGAAATCCTGTCAGGAGAAATAAAAGCCCTTTCTGGAGAAATAAAAGAACTAAAGTCTAATCAAGTTGAAATAAAAAAAGCCATTAATGAGGTACAATCAAAAATGGAGGCTCTTACTGCTAGGATAAGTGAGGCAGAAGAAAGAATTAGTGATATAGAAGACCAAATGACAGAGAATAAAGAAGCTGAGCAAAAGAGAGACAAACAACTACTGGGCCACGAGGGGAGAATTCGAGAGATAAGTGATGCCATAAGATGAAACAACATTAGAATAATTGGGATTCCAGAAGAAGAAGAAAGAGAAATAGGAGCAGAAGGTATACTGGAGAGGATTATTGTAGAGAATTTCCCTAATATAGCAAGGGGAACAAGCATCAAAATCCAGGAGGTGCAGAGAACACCCCTCAAAATCAATAGGAATCGGTCCACAACCCGCCATCTAATAGTAAAATTTACAAGAATTAGCGACAAAGAGAAAATCCTGAAAGCAGCACAGGACAAGAAGTCTGTAACATACAATGGTAAAAATATTAGATTGGCAGCAGACTTATCCACAGAGACCTGGCAGGCCAGAAAGAACTGGCATGATATATTCAGAGCACTAAACGAGAAAAACATGCAGCCAAGAATACTTTATCCAGCTAGGTTATCATTGAAAATAGAAGGAGAGATAAAAACTTCCAGGACAAACAAAAACTGAAAGAATTTGTAAACACCAAACCAGCTCTACAGGAAATATTGAAAGGGGTCCTCTAAGCAAAGAGAGACCCTAAAAGAATTATCAGAAAGGAACAGAGACAATATACAGTAACAATCACCTTACAGGCAATACAATGGCACTAAATTCATATCTCTCAATAGTTACCCTGAACGTAAATGGGCTAAATGCCCCAATCAAAAGACACGGGGCTAGATAATGGATAAAAAAACAAAACCCATCAATATGCTGCCTACAAGAAACTCATTTTAGACCTGAAGACACCTCCAGATTGAAAGTGAGAGGGTGGAAAACAATTTACCATGCTAATGGACATCAGAGGAAAGCTGGGGTGGCAATCCTTAGATCAGATCAATTAGATTTTAAGCCAAAGACTATAATAAGAGATGAGGAAGGACACTATATCATACTCAAAGGGTCTGTCCAACAAGAAGATCTAACAATTTTAAATATCTATGCCCCTAACATGGGAGCAGCCAACTATATAAACCAATTAATAACAAAATCAAAGAAACACATTGACAAGAATACAATAGTAGGGGACTTTAACACTCCCCGCACTGAAATGGACAGATCATCCAAGCAAAAGATCAACATAGAAATAAAGGTCTTAAATGACACACTGGAGCAGATGGACATCACAGATATATTCAGAACATTCCATCCCAAAGCAACAGAATACACATTCTTCTCTAGT